>JAQIVF010000452.1:0-22532 GCA_034698365.1 Steganacarus magnus
CAGCTGTCGTTAACTTATTCTCATTCAAACTGAAACAAAATCAATACAGTACACCCTGTTGTTATATTAGTTGAATAATGCAGTAAAAAGATAAAGTGGTAAAATGATTTGTTATTCTCTTTTCTTCCGCAATAACTGTCGCTGAGAAATAATCATTTACGATTTTACTTGATATCTATCACGAAATGCAAATATTGTTTGCCTCAGGAACTGTAACACAAACTCGAAGTAATTGATAAATACTTAGGGTAAAAGTTGTGAAATATCTAGACAAAACTAAAGCTCCAGGCGGTGCGACTTAACCGCAGTTTTCTTCACAGTTTTGGTGCGACTTATTTGGCTGTTATAAGTTTTTGAAGCAAATATATGGTTTAACCACCAAAAATAATGCTATATGATTAATTTGGTTTTTGAAGCAAAAATGTATAAGTTTTTTTCGGTCGGTTACTATTTGAAAACTATGTTTTACAGTTTGGTGACTCACGAAAAAATTCGAACCCACAGAAGCTTTAGTAATAACTAAGTGATAGCTTTAAATAACCTATCAAAAAAAGTATTTTATACTAAAAAACTAATTTAGTGAATAATTAAACAACAAGTAATAGGTGGCGAGTACTAAATATTTTAATATAGACCATTAGAAAGGCATTTATTTTATTTTCTTTGGTAAAGCAACCAATTCTATTCGAGATCCATTATAATTATAGATCTGTTAACGCCCAGTAAAATCATTTATATTTTTATTTAACAATTCCATATCACTTACCATTTTTCTGCGAAATAAATAACTAAAATATAAGAAACGTTATATATTAGTTGCGTATTGTTTTGTACATTTACGTGTTACCTTAAACTGCTGGGTTTTCTTACAAAGATTTTATCGACACACTATAATTGATTTTTTATTTTATCATTTTCAGAAGTGATTAACTTAAGTTGATTTTGTAGTGTATTAGTAATAGAAGTAGAAGACGCGAAGTAGTGATTCCGCGTTAACGCTGGCTCACTACTGTAAAGTAATACCAATAGAGAGCATTGACAGCACGTGGCTCACGAAAAATGTGTACAAGAACACACGTAACACGTAAGTGAAAACAGAGTTAAATATTTGCGTTACACAAACATAAGAAATGTTACTGCAATTGATATGTTTATTGAACAGTGAAAATATTATACACGAGAACGTCTATTGCAACGTTCAATTTATTACAATTGAATGCTAATACATTAATGATTGTAAGGTAATATGTTATGAGTTAATTGCAGCCGTAAGTAGTAATGTAATTGATATGTAATAGTTTAGTGACTAAAACACATACACTACAGTTGATCATGAGTGGCGAATTCTTGTAAAATAAGATAGTACAGTTCCATGGAATTAACTTGAAATTTTTTTAATTCACTGCAACTAAACTTTTTCTATATTCATTATAACACTTTTTTGCATGGATGAGATTGACTGATGGAGTTAGTAGTGTAGATTGACTCCCTTCAGAATTTTTTGAAAATTCTTCACACATACAGACACAAATTTAATTTGTTGAGGGGCACAAAAAGGATTGAATTTTTTTAAAAACCTTTCAGTGAAATACAAATTTTCGCAACTCTTCACTTAAGTTATTAACATCTAAGCGCTCAAATTCAAAAATGTAAAAACATTTATAATGAGTTTTGACCATTCTATGGAAAACTATTGTAACAAAAATAACTAAAACACAGAACTATAATATAACTTTCTTAGATTTTTTTTGAAGTATAAACCTTCTAATAACTAATTCATAACAATTCTGTTTTGTTGCTTTTCGATACTAATTCTGAATAAATAAAGCTTGAATTAATGTCAAATAAGATTTTTCTATTTTCTGTTCTAATGAGAATCAAACAGTGCCAGTGTTATTATTTGTTTATTTTTTTTGTGCAAATGTTTTCTCCGCATTAATGCACAGAATAAAGTTATCACTTAACGGTGCAGTAAAATAGAACTAAACACACAAAAGCTTTCTAATAAAACAATTTGCAATAAGGAATCTATTATTGAATTGATTCATATTATTTATTGGTTCTTTAATGCAAATGCAATAAGTTAGATCCATAATAGGAATAATTGTTTTTCATGATCGAACGAACTGTCTAGACATAAACCTGAAGGAAAAGTGTCTAGACATAAACTTATTGTCTAACAATTCAAATTGATTTAAAGTATTTTATATCAAAACTTTTTCAGGCAGTTTTTATAAATAAATAGAGCCTAAAAAAAGTAGCATTTATTCCATATTAAAATAGCGCTATAAATAGCATTAAAAATAGCATTTATTATTTTAATAATTAATGAAAATATCAAAATTTGGAGACAAATTTTTTATATTGAACCCTTTTTTGCTTTCTTTTGCCTTCAAAAACTTATATAATTTAGGACTTTAGTATCTGGAAAAAAAATTTATTATTTTAATCAAAAAAAATTAAGAAAATGATTTTTGAAATTTTTTCACAAATTTTGGGGCCATCCGAAAACTCAACGGAATTAAACGATAATTTTTTGGTTTTCGGAAAAATAGCATATAAGATGACAAAAATAGCATTATAGCATTTATGATTAAAAATAGTAAAAAATAGCATTTATAAACATGCATAAAACGGCTCCTAATCATCCAATTCGAGCATATTTTACAATTATATGCTTCTAATTTAAGAAATAAAAAAGTAGCAAATGCTATCATTTTGAGGCTCTATTAATAAATGTTTAACCCTACAGCAGAAACGTGGCAAGATTTCCTGCCACTAAAAGTTTTGTTGGTAAACTAATTTTATTTAAACTAATGTCAACAGAACCAAAATATTTTAGCTATTCCTCACAAATATATTTGCAAATTAAAATGCAGTTGAACAACGATTCCACTGGAGGGTTAATATGTTCCAAGCTTTCGGAGAACACTATCTCCTTCATCAGGAAAAAAATCAGTGTTATTTTCCTGGTGAAGGATATAGTGTTCTCCGAAAGCTTGGAACATATTAAACATTTATTAATAAAAACTGTCTGAAAAAGTTTTGTTATAAAATAATTAAAAATTGACAGTTAAAAAATGGATGTTAAATTTGATTTAAAGTAATTTTGCTGGCATTAAAGGTTACAGATTTAGATTTGTCACGATATCATAAATCTGTTTAAATCAAAGGAATCTCTGGCAGTACATAAGTACTAAAGTAGTTATATATAAATAGGTTTAATATCAAAAGCATCATTAAATGTCTTATACAACTTTTTTAACAAAAATAATAATACAAGTTGATATGGTTTAATGTTGGAATTGAAAGAATTATAGTCATTAAAATATTCTATATTGTTAAATAAAACCCTGAATGATGAATCTAATATTAGTTATTCATTTTTGTTGTCTAAACTCGTTGGAACGATCATTTCCTTTATTTGTCCCGTAAATAATTTATAATATACTGTGGATATCCACTGAAAAAAATTTTGAAAAATTATTAAAAATATTTACTAAAATATTAAAAGTATTGTGGATCTGTTCAGTTATACTGTAATGGTACTATAATTGCTGTCAACTAAAGTTATGCCAATAGATTAACATACAGTACGGCATTAATACAAATATTTATACTTACAATGAACCATATAATGTCCATAATGTACACAAACCATAATAATATCGCGATTAGTGGAAATAAAGCGTTAATACCGAAACTAGCACTTTCCGGTATCATAACGAGTACCTTCAGCGGAAAATAATATATTCGCGTAATAAACCACGTGACCGCTAACAGGAGACCACACAATTCAGCACTTCGCTTGAAATTGATATTGACGATGCCGTTTTGCTGCCGCAAATAATATAAAAACTTGCCCGACTCGTAAAACACGTCATTAAAATCGTGTAAAGCAAACCCAATTACTCCAAACTTATGTAATCTAAAATTCATTAATTAAAATTCAATCATTAATTTTTTTGCTAGCAGTTATTAGCGGACCCGCTATAATGCACAGCACTGAGCAGTATGATCGCTACAATATGATGAAATAATAGCAGATTCGTGTCCTTTCGTCGCAGCATAGTATTGAAAAGGATGCAATAAAAGCCATACATATAATGGGATATCTCTGCCAAATAGAAAATTGTCACATAGAGCGGAATGTCGGCGTTTATCGAATAATCTATCAATGAAATAGGAATTATTTTTATTGTTATTTTATCGCTAAACGTAACGAACCTCTCCATATTAACGATGCGTTGGAGAAACAGTTATTGCAATATTTGCTCGACAATAATGTTATTGCGATCACTGCGAAATTTGTGTGAATTATTAATTTCCAGCCACATTCGTAAACCTGAGATCTAGTTTTCACCGCACTATTGAGATGATTGCATATGTTCTATAAGTAAAAAAAAGATCATTGTATAGATATTATAAGAGATCGCATAAGGATTTGTCACTAGGCATTGGTCAGTGTCTTGTGTCTATGACTAAGAAAATTAAAAAATGAATCATACGTCGGCATCAGACCGAAAACGTATCGTAACAGGACATAACAGAATTACACTTTATGCTCGAAAATTCATAGTTAGTATAAAAATCTATATCTTATCATTTACATAAACTATTTTTTTACAAAATTTGAAAACTTTTAATTTAATTAAATTTAGTTACATAACTACAATGGTATTCAAAAAGTGAAAAAAAACTTTTTTAGTGCTACAAATAAACATTATTTATACTATATTAAAATTATAAATAGTTTTGCACATACCGGAACTATTTATCTCAGAAAAAAAAAGATTAAAAAATGAAAGATCATTTAAACGAAGCTTCGAGGATCAAGTAAGTGATTTCGGGGATAATAATTCTTTTACAATAGAGCAGTTTTTTAGTGCGAATTTTCTAAAGTGCTATTTCAAAAAATGTTAAAAGCGAGTGAAGATTTTCATTTCGACTTAACAAAAAACACCGGCAGACTGTTCATCATTGTAAACATTATATAAAATTTATATTTAAAACCAGAGATAACAATCATCATACACCAACAGCACTTAAAGTTTCTTATTTTTATTTTTAAAAGTTAATTAAACACTAAAAAAAATATGAAAATCTGTTGAAGACTATTACAGATTTAAATATCGAAGAAATGGTCGACATTCAAGTATCTCATTGCGGATACACAGGCGGACAGAGAAAACAGTGTCAAGTCTATAAGCTATTTTTTAAAAAACATTATGAATGAAAAAAATTTTACCGTGAAAATCCACTTTTGAAAAAAGTATCTACTTTTCGAAATCACAAATAAAAGTAAAATAGTTATTAAAATATGGTACGATTTGAAATTGTGTTTACACTTTTTAATATCACTAATCAAATTATCACTGGTTATATTGGATGCATGATTGTAGAAATAATGAGCCGAACTCACAAATATATGTATGTGGTTCATCATCTATTTTAATAAAAAAAACACCTTTAGAAAACCTTTTCAATGATCTATTTTAGTAATGAATATGATGATAGTGTGATAATTGATTTACACCTGAATACATAAATAAATAATACAGTTTGCATAAACTCAATATGGAAGTTATTTTATATATACAACAGTAATTATTTACGTTCAATAATAATATAAAAGTGCGTCAATAGCACTGGTGATCAGTGATGATAACAAATAATCTAACTTTAGTATATATATATATACTTCTGTATAACAATGTCACATTTATGGTTTATCTTTCTTTCTGGTTCGATACCGTCGAGTGGGTGTACACACAGATTTCTAGAGATACACAGTTCAAATAAAGACAACATAAAGCTATAAATTAATAATTATTAGTTCATTTAAAAAAATATTATTATATTTGCCGATAAAATAATATGATATGATATGTTAAGAAAAGACAATAAATAATAATAAAAATAATCAAATATTAAATTTATAAAATTTTATTATGCATATAATTAATCACTAAAATAACATATAACCAGAACCATGACATTTTCGGGAAATCCGACTTTTTACTGAATACAGTAATTAAGAGGAAACTTAGGTATGTGTTCTTAATATGAAATAAGGATTTAAAATAATATTCTTTTTTAGTCCGATAAATCCGATTTTAAGCATACTTTTTAAGAGTTTTTAGTCCGAAAATGTCACGGCTCTGCATATAACTGATAATTATTTCACTAATTGTTGTCCCTCTTTGATGTATGGTTCAAACTTTTTCATATAAAACTTCGCCTCCTCTCGCGTGAATCCGTAGTGTTCGGCCAAATCTTCGACACATTTGCAGCCATCGGGAACTATTGTGAAATCTTCGCAATTTTTACCGCCCATATATTTCGGCACATTCTCCCTATCAATGTAATCAAACAGTTGATCGTTCGACACAAACCTAATAATCTGTTGCTCCTCCTCAGTGAGCCATAACCTGATTAATGGCACAAAACCCTTCAAAAACCACGGAAGGTTGTAGACTATAATTTTGCTTAACGCGAACGGAAAATAATTTTTCAGTACATTAATCACGAACTGAATTAACTCTAAATCGGCATTCTTCACGCCGACATCATCCAAGTCCAGTACACACGTGAAACCACACCCATTCGTTAGCGCATCAATTTTATTAATCATTCCGATCGCAATCAGATGATAGATCGGCTGAATTTGCTTAATTTTGAGCACCGCTTTCGCGCGAAAATAAATCACTGGTAGATTAGTTTTGTCGCACCCGAGCAGATATAGTACACCGGCGCGATAGAACTCGATTGGCGCGTGTTTGTCGGTCAAGTAATTCACTTTATTGACTTTTCGCCAAATCATCGCGTCGTCCAACTGTTGCAACGATTTTTCGGCGTTAAGATTATTGCATAAAACAAACCGTTTAACAGTGAAATCATTGTCTTTGACTTTTCTCATATCATATTCGTCATAGAATTCCGGATTTAATTCGTAGCGTATTAAAAATTTATTGCGAACTTCTTCGACAATCTCGTCGACTAAAACGTTTGTCTCAAATATCTTTGCGAAGCACATCGAGTCAAACATGATTTTAAAATTTTAGTTGGACTGAGTTTGTCGAAGCTCTCACGCTCTCCTCTTTTATTGTTTCCAGTTGATTCTATATTTGCTTCCTTATTGCAAATTTTAACCTCACGACAGACAGAGAGAGAGAGAGACAGAGAGAGAGAGAGAGAGAGAGAGAGAGAGATGAGCGTAAGGTAAGTCGTAAGGAAGGAGGAAGAAGACAGGAACTGTAATATTTATCAATAGATATTAATGCTTACAAAAAATTAGTTATCATTATTGTGCGGAATTAGTTTGAACAATTGTGCGCAATTAATTGATTTTATGAGCAGCTATTTCCTCTAATAACAACTTTTATGTGAATCATTGTTAACGGGAAAAATAAAAATAATAATATGTAAAAAAAATGTTTTCGAAAAAAATAAACAATAAATGACTAAACATTTTAAAATGTTACTAAATTCCTAAGTGTGACAAAAAAAATTTCACATTTATATAATAATATTTCATACTTTTTATAGTTAATCTCCTGTACTAACTTGAGTACTAATTAGATTGTTAAACTACCGGTGGGGTCTGGTTCGGACTTAAACTTAAAAGTTGTGTAAGGTTTTAAAAATTTTCAGAAAAACTCAATTTTAAAATATAATGTATGTTCATGTACAGCAAATGTATTAAAATTTATAAAAATTACCACTTTTATTCATTAGTTTTAGTCTTCAAATTTTGAATTACAGCATATTTGATGGTTTTAAAAGATATTAATAAGTTTGATAAGAAAATCACAATAAAATGTCAGTTTAAATTGATATAAACTAGATTTATTTTAAAACAAACTAACTATAAATGATGAAACAATTTAATTCGATTGCATTACTTAGTTTTAAGTACATTACAACCAAATATCTAATCAATTTTCGCGAGTTAATATAACCAGTGATTTTATATTTATAATTTACAACTGTAATGTATACTGTAATACAGCTGTCAATTGCAAGAAATTTTATAACAGATTTTATTTAGCAAATATTATCTAAAATGATAAGAATATGTGCTCAGCGATTAAGTATTCTTTAATCGATTTAGGAAACTATAAAAGTCTTAATCAGCTCAGTTTAAAAATTAAGTAAAAATTTGAAAGTTCTTTATTTTAATCTACACTATTAAAGCAAAATAATGAGAAATTCGCTTACAATTCTATTCGCACCGGTCGACGCTATTGGCCACGTGAACGCGTGCATTGGTGTGGCGCAGGGCTTACTCGAAAGAGGGCATAGGATTGTGTTCGCTATTAATGAACAGTGGAGGGGAAAATTGAATGCGTATGGATTCGAGGAGGAACTCATATCAGATCCGGATAGTGACCCCGATATTGATCCCGCGCAACACTGGACTCAAGTAATGCTTGATTTGGGCACATTGATGGCACTGCCACCGGTAGAGAAGCTGAAGCTCTTTGGAGACAAATTTTTGATCGATTTAGTGAATAAAAACAAGAATAGCGACACGTATTTGAACGAAATTTTAAATCGATGTAAGCCTCATGTAATAGTAATCGACAACGTTTTCATACCGCCATCAATTTTGAAGAGTGGCATACCATGGGTTTTGTCGTGGAGTTGTAATCCGTTGCGTTTGCACGAAACTGATAGTCTCCCGCCCGCAGGATTTGGTATGAATTTATTTTAGTGAAATTAATTAATTAATATTTTTTATCAATGATTTATTATTTCCTGATACAGGCCTGTCTTCAGTTGGAAACAGTAAAGAATGGAAAGAATTAACAGAATTACGTTTCGAAAGTGAAGTAAAAAGTGTGCGTTTATATAACGAATGGATTGTAGCGCACGGTTTGAGTTCAATACCCGAAAACAAAATTGTTACAAAATCTCCATATCTAAGTATATACGACTTTCCTGAAGAAATCGATTATACCGATGATCTTCCACCAAACATTAAGCGTTTCGATAGTTTCATCCGTTCGGAGAAAACGTCTCAATTTGAAATACCCGACAAACTGAAAAACAAATCCGGAAAACTGGTCTATTTGTCAATGGGTTCGATGGGTTCGGGAGATGTGAATCTAATGAAGCGTTTAATATCTATTCTATCGAAATCTGCGCACAGATTCATTGTATCGAAAGGACAGTTTCACGATCAGTACGAACTCCCGCATAACATGTGGGGCCAAAAAACATTACCGCAGACTAAAGTGTTGCCAGTTGTTGATCTGGTGATCACTCACGGAGGAAACAACACAGTGACTGAAACGTTTTATTTCGGCAAACCGATGATAATAATGCCATTGTTTGGGGATCAGTTTGATAACGCGCAGAGAGTGCATGAAACGGGTTATGGTGTCAGACTAGAGCCGTATAACTGCAGTGAAACTGAGTTATTGGAAGCGGTTGAAAATTTGCTCAATGACAGCAAACTTGCGTTAAAATTGAATAAAATGACTAAACGCATCCAATCATCGAAATCAGTGGAGAAAGTTGCCGAAGCGATTGAGAAATTAGCGCAAAATAATTAAATTGAATTAATGTTGATATTTTTATTTAGCTTTTAATAGAGTATATTTTTTATCCGCAAATAATTTAAGTTCATTCTATAAAAAAAATTTTTCACTATTTAATTTTATGTATTGGTATTTCAAAAAATAATTAATTAATCTATCAAACATTTGAATTGTTGTAATGGCAAAATAATTTAATTTAATTTGAAAATAAAATGAGAACGGAAAGTTAACTGAATACTTTTTTACTTACCCCTTTTTACTGTTTTAATTATTAAGTTCTAGCTTTAAGACGACTGAGAATAAATGGACAGTAAAACATAAATGGACAGTAAAACTTACATTATCAGACCCATAAGTTCAATTTTTTTCGACAAAAGTGAGCTAAAATTTATTTCTAGCATATATAAACACACATTAGCCTGGAAACTATTATAAAAAAAACAAAACAAATAAATTTCTCTTTTCATTTTGTTTTATTTTCAGAGGTGTTTGTGATTTATTGTATTGTTTTCTCGTAAAATATGTTAATATGTGTCAATTGAAGGCAGATCGTGCATTGTTTCTACGAAAATACAATTCGTAAGCTTATTTAAGGAAGCGTAACACATAACAAAATTAAAGTATAATGATGTTGAATAATATTTATCAATATTTGCTGTTCAATTAGATATTTGATTTTACGCTAATTGTATTGTTTTCTATACATGAATGATTACAATAACATGAAAATAAAATAAACACACATAAAATTTAACAATGTTTTAAAATAATTACAACTAAAAAATGAGAGAGTTTTTAACGCACCTGAAAAATATATTTCGCACTAAAAAATAACACTATATTAAATAAAGAATTCAATTTAATTTCTCATAAATGAAACAATTTATTGGTAGATTTGAATGAAATAATTTCAAATTAAGTTACTTAGACGTACTATTTAGATTTGACATTATTTTTGTTCTACAGAAACATATTTATAATAGGGATTATAATTATAAAAATTATAATTTTTTTAATACAACATTTAAAGTAAACTTTACAGTTTATATATTTAGAGCCAGACACTCAGAGTGTTTCGATTTCTTTACAAAAATCAATATCAATGGCTTAAACGTTGAAAAAATGGAAACTAAAAAATAATAAACACGGGTATAATATAACACATGTTTTAAATATGAGTATGCGAGTTACTAAGGTATAAAAAAATTTATATATAAATACTCGTATTTAAAATATATGTTATATTATGTGTTATGCTTATACCCGTGTTTATTATTTTTTAGTTTCCATTTTTTCAACATTTAAGCCATTGATAATGATTTCTGTAAAGAAATCGAAACACGGAGTGTCTGGCTCTAAATATGTAAACTGTAAAGTTTACTTAATTGTTGTATTAAAAAATTATAATTTTTAGAATTATAATCCCTATTATAAATTACTTATACTATGTTTTAAATGTTTAAACTTCATATTTTAAGCGAATTAAGCTGCATATTTGCTTCGCCATTGATTTCTTTTTCGTTAACAACAATGAAACTATTAATGATTCGCTTTTGCAGTTTGAATATAGGCATTTCGAATAACGCGCAGAATATGAAACCAATTAAATAGGATAGAACTAAGTTGTGCACAAATATAAGACCGATGTCCCACGGATTGGTGTCGATGCGCTCCCTTCTCGAACCGACAAATAGCCAAACAATCCAAACGTGCGTTAAAAACACCGAATATGTTAATCGCGACAGCGGAACGAATAGTTTGGCGGATAATAATTTGTTAACAGCGCCGGCATTACCGCTTATACAAAGCCAAATAAGCAGTGCAGCGCTTAACGACCAAATCACGCGACACGAGGAAAACACGAATGTGGAGTGAATTGAGTTGTATGGCTCGCCGGTATTCCAGTAATATGTGTCCATCAAACAGGTTATGTAACCACTAATCGTTAGTAAGAACGCGAAACATTTTTGTGTCTATTGAGTATATATCGCATTTTTAATTAATAAATAATTTAAATATGTTTTGACAATAGTTACCGTCGTTAGTTTAATGAACCGTTTTCTGTACACTAATATTCCGAATGCAAACCCTATAAAAAACACGGTTCCGTGAGACCACGGCTTAATGTAAAACCTATCGATATAATAGTCCAAAAAGTGGGTATCTCTGCCAGTATTAATCAAACCCGGAGGCAAATCGTAAAGATAACTGAGAGTAGAGGATATTAAATAGAACCCAATTACTGCGATTACTGAGCAAATAAAGCCTAATTTTATTCGGTGAAGCATTGGTATAACTATAAGAATCGAAATCCAATGGTATTGCATGTCACACGCTAAATACCAACTGTGAAGCGCACACATATCGTCCGCTTTAAACAAATTCTGGATGTATAGTAAATTTCTCCACCAATACTGATGGCAATTATTCATTATGGGAGTAAGCGTTTGATTCCATAGCGGACCGGACGATAGAAGTGGCAATAACGACGTGATCACAATAAACAATACTAACTGTGGCGTCAGACGAAGATAGCGGGATACGAAAAACCCGATTGCGCTGAATTTACTAATTTGCTCTTTCGTCATGTGTAACGTTATAAAGCTAGTTAGAAGTCCGCTAATAAATTAATAAAGAAAATGTTTATGAAAAATTATTTTAAAATATTATTTCAAGCATCGAACCTCTAACCTAATAAAGAAAAAATTCTCGACAGCATACGGCCCGTTGAGTAATGGCTGCGTTTGAATCGCCGTCAGAATATTTTTGACGCCGAATGTGCGATTGTATAACTGAAAGCTCGTCCATTCAGTGCTGTGAGAGAATATAACCCAAACGATAGTAATAACGCGAATGCCGTGTATGCACGTTAAATCATTCGACGACACTTCGCCGAAAATTTCGGCAATGTTTTGTTTTAGCGAAAAGTGTCCTAAAAATAATAACGATTTTCGTTGCTTATCGATGCCTAACTTATCCACGATTGACGCGGTTATTGTTATGAGTATTGAAACCAATATTAAACATCTATTAAAATTATTATTATAGAGAGATAAGATAACGATTAATTAATAAATAGTTATAAAAAAATATTTACATAGCAATTATTTGAAGTTTATTAAGTTTGGTCGCAGTTTTAGTTTCGCAATAAATATTCTTAAACCCTATTCCAATAGAATGCGCAAAATTTGTAGCCATCAGTTCGATATCTTCGCGCGAACACTTGGATGGCGTACATATTCCAACGCGTACTGATATCCAGTAGAAAAATGATGCTTCCTTTGAAAATTTTGTGAACATATGCTGCGTCGCATTATCAAAGCTTTGCGGTAACACTTGAATTTGATGAAATAGATTGTGATGAATGGGCATAGGATTTGGGAGTTTCGGCGAAAAGTCGATCATACAGTATTGAGGTTTTTCTATGATGACATTTGGTTCGATAGATAAGCACTGGTCGTAAGCACCGAAATCACTGGAAGTGCCCTCAAGTATACCCGACGGTGGAAACTTTCCCCACGAGTTAACCATTCTTAGCGACCAGTCGTCCAGGCTTTCAATCGAGTGAAATATATTCCATATACTGTTATTACATTCGGCCGAAATCGACTTATTTGACACCAGAAAAAGTTTATTGAAGCTTAATTTTTGTTGCGAAACAAAGTTTATGCTCCAGTTTTGTGTACTATTAATTAATTTAGTCCATAGCGCTTCATCGCTATGATTAGTGCAGTGGACAGAGCATAATATATAAATAAAGATAGCAATTAAAAAGATTTCGCTATTTCTAAATGCCATTATTATTATATAATAACTACGAATGCGAAATAATAACTTTTACTTCTGTTTTAGCTGAGAACTATAAATCACATATTGACGTGTTGTTTCATCGCTTTTAGTGGTTGGTGTGATATTCTTATTCAAGTAATGAGAGAATAAACAATGGAATTAACCAAAATGTATATTTAAATAAAGCACTTTACAAACAAACATATGCAAAACAACAGTTTTTAAATTATGCGTCATTAAGATGTGTGTGTATTGTTATTGAGATAACTTAAAAATATGAATTCATTTATATTTTTAAACAGTATTAACACTAACTTTTTTTTGCAGTTTTTAGTGTTATTTGTATAAGCAGTTGTACCGAAAAACAACTCACGCTGCGATTTAAAAATATGACATACATTTTTCTACGAATACATACAATAGAGTAAATCACACAGAGTTTATTAGTTATAAAAAATAGATATTTGTTTTACTATTCTAAGCTTTGTTGGTAAAACCCTCATAGATTTTATCGTAAAGTTAAAGGGTTTAAATGTTGCGCACACTTTCGCTCGATCTTTGTTGATAATTTGAAATATAAATTTGAACCAATATTTGAGTGAAAGTTTTAATCAATTCTAATTATTTTTGTAAAGTTTGATCTTCAATAATAAAACGACGCAACTGTTCTGTAACACGCTGTAGCATATAGTCAAGTACGCACTAACGCGTAAATCAATTTAAAGTAGAAAGTTATAATTGAATGATTACTTCACTGTATTTGCCTTTTACTTTTTTATTCAATTGTTTTTAAGGCTAAATTGTTGCTATTTTTTGCTATTTAACTCTAAATTTAGTTTAGAACACTTATTACTTTATTTTGTTTATAATGAAAATTATTATTTCTTTTCCTTTTAATTCTAATTCAAAATCACTTGAGTGATATATACTAGTGTAGTGAACAGGGGATGTTTATAGCATAAAGATAACGTATAAACATCCCACTGTAACACTATTTTAAATTTATTTTGCATTTTTTGTCTTTTGTCAGTGTATTATGTATGAGCATTGAAAGGAATCTGTAAACTGTTAAGAAAAAAAAAATTTTCTTAAGATAATTTAGTTTTGTAATTGTCTATAAATAATTTTTTACAGTTCACTACAGCGCATGAATTAATCAAAATATAAGGTTATTAGTAATGAATGAATGAATAGCTAAATATTCTTTGAATTAATTTTACTAAATAACAACTAAATACAACATAATTATGCTTTCATTGAGCAGTTCTTTAAATCTACAATACCTACGAGAAAAATGATTGATAAGCAAATAGATTTCTAACTAATGATGAAATTGATAAATAATTGATTTCGTATTAAAAATAAGCTGAAATCCTACATAACGGATATAAATTACAGCTGAAAAATACACTATCAGTCTAACCAATCAGGATGTGATCAAAAACAATAATAGTGATCGCCGCTTGTATTAATTGTATTAAATGCTGAGAACAACCTAACAGATAAATAATGACACATATTCAAGGAAGTATAATAACAATCGCCTTTCAAAACTACACTTGAAAGTTGGGCACCAATTTACTGATTGTATAACACAGGTATCACAACACAGTACAACGAGTACCGCTGTTACTGTTATCGAAAATTATGTTCAAATCAATGTTAACTCAGTGTTGTGTATAACTCTTACTAATTAATATTAATTTCGGAATATTACTATAATATGAATCGATGAATGAGTATTTTTGAATACAATCACTAAAGACATTGAAAACATTGATAAGAACTTTAAAAGCATTAAGTCAGAGAAAAATATTTATCTTTTGAATAGGATGGGCATTAAAGGATAATAAACAAGTATAAATAAGAAAGTTTCTTTGAGCTATACTTCGAATGTAGTAATTTTCTGAACACTTATAGTTTCTTATTCCACATTATTTCAATGGATCTCAGAGAAACAGATACGAACAGTGCAAATATCGTCAAAAGCCATTCGTCGTCCAGTTTGAAAGACGTATCGGACAGAGAAGCGACACGAAAGCCTCGACCATCAATCGCCAGTTCTAACATATCATTTCACCAAAAGTTGCCACTTAAGACAAAACTATTTTTCAGTGTGGGCCACATCTACAATGACTTGACCGGTGCGATATGGTTCTCGTACACACTGCTATTTTTTCACTTCATATTTCCCGACTCACTATCGGGCGCATTATTTTTGATCGGTCAAGTGGCGGACGCCGTCGCGTCTCCTTTTATCGGTTATCACTCAGATAAGAGTCCAGACATATGGCTGTGCAGGTATGGGCGACGAAAAACGTGGAACCTATTGGGAGTAGTTATGACCACAATAAGCGTACCGCTTGTCTATAATAAGTGTCCGGGTTGTGAACACTCGTCACAGTACGTATTATTTTTTTACTACGCCGTACTGGTAACAGTATTTCAGACAGCGATGGCGTTCTTACAAGTATCTCACGTCACGTTAATCACTGATCTCACCAGCGATACCAATGAGAGAATAGCCCTCAATGCTTACCGGTATTTGTTGTGTAAACTTAATTGTTATCTAATTTCAAATGTTTACTCTTTATGGTTAGACACTTGTAATGATTAATTGTTTTTTTGCTTAGCCTTCAGTGTTCTTTATGCAAACCTGTATGAGAAAGATTTTTAATCTCAATCACTTTTGCGTTTAATCACTTTGCAAACAAAACTTCTGTAATTGAATTTATCCTTTGACTGTTTACTTCTGATAAGTAATAGTATACCTATTTTTGATTACCGTATATTTATTACTCGCATTTTGCAAATAATGTGTTTAGAAATTTTTAAAAAATGTTATTAATTCAAAATATCAATATTAATAAATCCTCAGAGAGAACAGATTAATAAATAATAATATTAACTTATTTCTCACCAAAAATGATTAATTGAATATCTTAATATCTCTCATTCTTTCTAATAATACTTTGAAAGTTATTTTGAAAAATAATATATATATATATGATAATTTACAGACAAGCGGCAACCATTTCAGCGAATATAGCGTTTTATTTAGTGACTCTCGTGATCATAGGATTTGATGACAATGGAACTATTACTGAGAAAGATCTCATCGTTTTTACAGTAAGATTTTTTTATGAACAAATAAAAATTTCATTTACAAATAATTCTGTTAAAAAAAACACTTTTGTTAGAAAGTATCGTACATTGTGTGCGCAATTGGCTTAGTTTTTTCCGCATTATTTCACTTCGGTGTTGCTGAACCTGAATACACACCGAAACCGAGAAAAGTGAGGCCATCTGTGTTCACAGTGGAAAGAAAGCGCTTCATTCAAAGCAGTAGGGGTTCGACCACAACGATGACACTTTTAGCCACAAATACGATCGATGAGTCGACGCCAAGAGCGTCGGTCAGCTCTTTGCCCAATCCTGGCAATGAACTCGGAAAATATCTTAAAGACAAAGCAAGTCAGAAAAAGTGGAGCCACTGGTTAAAGTCAGTTAATTTTTGGAAGATCACGATTATGTACACTATGGCTCGAATGTTCTTCAATTTGGGACAAGTTTATATGCCACTGTATCTGCAGTATACGTTACGGATGGCTAAAGTGAGATATAAAGCGAAATAATTAACCCTTTGTTTATTTAATTATCTCTATATTTCTCTAAGAGGACAATAGCTATCGTGCCGTTTGCTACATATATAGCTGGACTTATCAGTTCTTTTGCTGTCAAATTTATCGCAGCAAAAATTGGAACACGAGTAAGAAATAACGCTAAACTAAATATAATTTTTTCGGAAATTAAATAATATATAAACTATCCTATTATGAAGTGGGTTATAGTTATGGGATCAATTATCGGATTACTAGCGTGCGGTTGGATCCAGTTTGGCGAAAATATAGCAGGCTATACCACGTGGCAGGTGTACGGTGTGTCCGCATTTTTGGGAACCGCTTCCACAGCTCTACTTATTTCCAGTTTGTCGCTGACTAGCGATCTTATTGGCTCAAATACCGTAATATTTTTTAATATTTTGTAAATACTGTCCTAAGATTACTCTCTTTTTTACTCGATTTACTCGTTGTAGGCCACGGGTGCGTTCGTGTTCGCAGCGATGAGTTTTGTGGACAAATCGGTGAATGGCATTGCGATCGCAATTTTTGAAAATTTCAGTCCAAATAACGACGAAAAGAAATTAAGTGCAGACGAATTATATTTGATGACTTCAAACTATACAGTCACCAAAGTAGAAGAGCCGCGAGAGAATTTCTATAAGAATATTCTGTTAGCAGTGAGCGCGTGTTCCTCTATTGTAATTATTATCGGTTTGCTTACAATCCTAAGATCTCGCTATGGATTAAAAGCGCCATCCGCTGGCTCTGTCAGTAGTATGCATTAAAACGCATTTCGTAACATATCCAACATTAACAGAGCATCAATTAGATATAAAACTAACTTAACTGAGCATTAATCATAACTATTTAATAAACAAAAAAGAATTCATTATTAATAAAAAAATATTTTATTTTATTTAATTATTAAATGTTAAGATCGTTTTACGTTACAACAAAGTTGATTATTAATACATAACAAATATTAGATATAATCGTACAATATGTAAATATTAGCTATTAATCAACAAAGTTGATCTAATTTATACCATGAATTAGGTTTAATACCTGAATCAGTGGTCGAGTTAACACAAAACTTCCACAATCTTTCCATAAACGTATTATCAATTGTTTTCAGAGAAATATATGAAACGTATAATAATTCATCACTTTGTTTGTCGCTATCATTACTAGTGTCAAAAAGTTTTAACTGCCACGTGCTCGGCATAAACAAGTTGTTAACCTCTGGTTTCCATTTGAATTCAATATATTCTATTGTTGTTAACTGGTCCGGCGTTGAGAACACTAGTTGATAACTGTAACCAGGATTTATGACTTGAGCGCTAAAGATGTTAGAATAATTTGTTTAAAAGTTCTATACAAAAGTCTTATTTATATTTGCATTTATATACGTATAAACTACTTCAGTGCAATTATGGGTGAAATTCTTTTAATTCCTTTAACAATATACTACTATATTGCGTAATTCAACTAATTTTTTCTAACTAAATGTATTATTTTTTTAAGTAAGCATAATAAAATTAAAATCTATAAAATCGCCGAAAATTTAATTTCTCTATTTTCGCCAAGATATTCGGGCATTAATTTGACTGTTATTATTTTATTTCTGCCAATTATATATAATCTACCAGTTCTACAAATTATTAAAAAAAACCAATGCCTTTACTTACTTTTGATCTGAATTTATTGAGTTATTATTCACTTTAACCATTAAAATTCCAAACTGTGGCTTAAACTTTTCAGATTTACCAAACTTCAGCTCTAATTTATAATGGTTTGCTGTTTATATAGAATAAATAATTGTTAATAAGCAGATTACTCGCTTTAATTCTTAAAATAAGTTTTTAGAAAAGTAACAAAAAATTATTGGATAAAATATAGATGATCAACTTTCGGTCCATTTTAAGTGCTTAAGTGCACAACTTAAGTGCTTAGCATGAATATCTAAGGTTAAGTGCTTATAATAAAATATGGATTATTAATTGTTAGTTCACAAGATTTTCTCCTCTCAGATGGTATTAGTTCTAGTGGTAGATTATAATTCTTGAGGAATAAAATTTATTAGATTTAAATGTAATTTTTTAAAATCTTTATCATTCCTAGAGTAATCTTTTTCATGGGTCAACAATGAGAGAACACCCTCTAATGCTTATAAATAAGATCCACTCTAAATTTTTTATTTTATATGAATAAAAATTAAGAATTTTTACTGTACCACAATAAGGAACATCATCACTGGTTCTGAGATAGAATCGCTTAGAAAATGATTTATTTTTGAACGTGTTTAACATGCGCTGATTGGCATTCATGCCCATAAAAGCGCACGTGCTTTGATTGGTTGCGCCGCATTCAAAACACTTTCCCCACTTAAACTCGTCCCAAGAATTGCACTCAAACGATAAAAATTTACACTTATTAATGCTAGCAATAAAATAGTCGACCGATCGCAGGTGATTGCAAGCGACAAACTGTCGCGTGCCCTCAACCAGTCCGTGCGTTATGAACGACAAGAATCTATCTGTGGAACATCCTGGCTGTTCGCGACCGCTGTTCGGGTAGAAGTCGATGTCTCCAATCGCTTGACTCATTCCGAAACCCAACTGCAGTATTGACTTGGAATCGCTGTGAATAATATCGACAAAGTGAGCGTCAGTTTTATCCAGTCTGACACTGACTGGCATGTACTGAAAATATGGTTCAGCCGGATCTAAGCCAGTAATTCGACCGATTTTCTTGTTCGCGTATTTGCTCGATATTTTTTTGGCCGCATAACTCGCAACGTGTGCGCCCAGACTGTGGCCTATAATGTGAATCCTTTCGTAGCTCAGACCAGTTTTATACTAAAATAACGAACAATTATTTATTTATAGTTTAAGTACTAAAAAAGAGTCTAAAAAATTATACATTTAAATACGCGATAAGTCTCGCAGTCTCGGCGCCAATAAGTCTCGTGTTAGCAGTTGCTTGTAAATACGGCATACCATTACCTTCTTTCCAGTCAACTAGTATTACGTTGAAATCTCCTTTGATTAGCAACTCGTTTTTCAGCTGTAACATCCATTTTCCGATGCCTTTATTATCGATAAATCCGTGAACAATAATCTTTGTTTCGCGTTTGCCCGAAAACTTGGCCCACTTTCGCAGTACAAGCGAGTTATCGTCGCGCGCCATAATTACTTGAGGCATGTCATGATTCAATCGCGTGTACAGCAGAAACGTTGTCTTAATCTTATTCGGAGATTCGGGCAGCAAATTAAACGGTCGGTACGTTATGTGCCAGAAATCATCGGTGATATTAAAACAGTCCAAATTCGGGTAACATATACTGGAGTCCGACAGCAATGCCAGTGTGCGACATAAATAGCAGCTAATACTGGTCACAGTGATTATCTTCACAAAGTATATTATCGTTGCTTGTAATGTAATAATTTTAAAATACCGCATATCTCTAATAAATTAAGCATAATGCGATACATCCACACCAGCTAATAGACCACACTCTTTACTATTTTTATGTGCAAATAACACAATTCAAAACTAATATTATTTAAATTTTTCGATAAAAACACTATTTTTTTTGTTGTTGAATAATATTAAAATACACATTTCATTGTACTTTTTTCCAGCACAAGCTTCAAATGAATTGACGGTGAGTATGTTAAATAAATATATGCCTATTTGATGCTGTAGTACAGTACATGGTCACAGACTCTTTCATAATCACACACAATGTTACTGTAACATTCAATCCTGAAATACGCGATTATTGTGAATTCCTGTTTCATAAAAATGTTCAAAACTATTCAATAATCGTCTAAATGTTTATTTTAGATAAAACAGGTTGAATCAAAGCTTGAAAATGACTGAATGGAACGAGTTTTAATGACTCTAAGGTACTTTGATTTAATTACTAATACATTTTTTAAGGAAATCTTATTATAGCTTCGAACATTCGAAGAAAAGCTAGCTTAACGATTTGAGACTGTTTCGATCTATGTGTATCCTGACGAGCACCACTATAAGTGGTATTTTTATTGATAATTTATAGTATTCAAAAGTTTTATAAAAAAAAAATTTTTATAAATCATAAGTGGTCTCGATATGAAAGCTCGTTCAATTTTATTTTTAAAAAGCGTATCATGCGATTGAGAAGAACATAAATTCAAGAATCTTGAAGTGCACAGACATTTATTATAAATATATTTTATTTCTGGAAACTAACTTTAATTTTTTTTGGAAAATTGAAGAAAGATGAAGATATAGCACCGAAATACGAATAAAAACATTTTATCCGCACACGCAAACCAATTTTAGTTTCAATTTAACTGCGGTATGAATTTAAAAAGTGGTTAAGATTTATTTCGTTTTGCCATTGAATTATTCACTTTCTAATTAGTTTTAATAATATTTTCACAAAATTGAGCGGTAAAAACATTTCTATCAGTTTAAATAATATATCGTGAATAATATTATCCAATTTCACGTGAAAATTCATTATAATTTACAGTAAGAACAATTTAAAATACTTTACCATTTCTATAAGTTTCAAATTTCAGAGTTATAGAGTTAAAAAAGCTAAATTTTCTGCTGGTGGTAATATGACACAAACAGAGTCAATCGGTTATGTGAACAATGCTTTTTCTATCGACAGCATTACTAATAATAATAACTCGGTAGATAACACTACGAAAATACATGAACAATCGTTTGAATCGTCACATCAAGCGATAAGTATTAAAAATGTGTGTCTGTCTTACGGCGAGCAAAAGATTTTAAAGGGCATCAATATAAATGTGACGACTGGCGCCATTTATTCTCTTCTCGGTCCAAGTGGTTGCGGTAAGTTTACAGTGTTAATTATTTTATGATTATTCTCAAGATAACTGTGATTATTAAATCATTTATTTTCTAATTAATTTAATTCCTTTATTAATCTACTGTAAATTTAACCATTTTTTTCTAAATGTTGAAACTCTTAAACAGCTAATTAATGAACTTTTTTAAATAGATAAAACATTTCAGCATAAATTATTTAAACTGCTAAATAACTTATTATTTGATTTGTTTTATTTGTTTAATCGTGCTATTTATTGATCCCTGATTTAATTAAAATAATTTTACGTTTAGTTGTTTTTGTAATATTCTGCAGTCATGTATCACTTTGAAGTCAATTTCATGACATTTGTTTAGTTCAAAGTAAAAGGAAAAATTACTTCAAAAATGATTATATTTGATAGTTAAGTAAATTAAGGAAGTAAATTCTAAATATAATAAATAAAATAATTTTTAATCGAATGGGAAATTAAACCGCACTTTATTACGCGTGATTCCTTAAGCAAACATTTTGAGCATAATTTAAACTTTTTATCTATGAAAACATAGCGCATATCTTACATACTATTTACTCGAAATTCAAAAACAATTCAAAAAACACAGACAAATTGAACTTATGAACTTTAATAAATTAAAACATACATTTTTATCATAGTTACACAGAGGGGGGGCTTGCCCAGGGTTGACCCCCCCCCAAGAAAATCGGGATTTTCAAAAATTGTCG
>JAQIVF010000453.1:0-22527 GCA_034698365.1 Steganacarus magnus
CCGCATCGAAAACGATAACCACTGTAAACGTAGTTCTCTGCGCGCATCGCATCGTTATTCTTGTCCCACAACTCGTCACACGGTATTTCGTTTAAATTAAAGCATGGAAACTCGTACGCGATGTCACCTTCGATGTCGCACTCGACGCACAGCGAAATCGATTCGAGCACTTGCACCAAATCTAACGCATCGATTTCGGTGAACTCGAGTTGTATGTCGTCGCACGAGTAAATGCCGGATATGTTGCGTTTGTGCATATACTCGCTGTTCAAGAGGCAACCGATCACATCAACTGTTAGCCATCGAGGATTGATCACAATCAGGTCTTGACCGCTAGTCTCGTTTGGAAAGAACAATATTTCTCCCATAGTTTGTAACTGCAGTATCAAATTATCTAAATGGTTGTCACTCGCTAATGGATTCACTTGTGACCGAATCATTTCGCTAAATAAGTTCCACGACATGACCGGAAAATTTGAGGACGCTTTCCGATACAGTTCCAGAAAATTAATGACTAAATCAAGAAATGCATTGGTCAATGGTATATCGGAAACGATATTTGATTTCATTGAATTCAAGTACTGTTTAAGCAGTTTCATTGGTGGCGTAGCGGCAACGCTGGCATCGATCACAAAAATCTGTTCGTGAATATCGAATATATTACGAAAACAATTACTAATAGTTTTCATAATATTCGATAAATCAAGTCTAAGCTCGTCGTCATTGTTAACAGCATCCGCGTGTGTGGCTATTATAATCACTTTGGCAGGTTTGCTACTCTTTCCGCGATACGTGAGAGGCTCGAGCACTGGTATTCTGCTTTGCAGAAAATAGAGCCAAAACATGACACTTTGAAGCTGTGTTTCGTACGAATCACACAGTCTAAACACAATAGCGTGCAAACAATTTGTATTACCAATAAAGTGATCGTACATCTGATAGTACGACTCGTGACCACTGAATTCCCAAATACTCAGATCTCCAACACCAGCAATGGTCACTTGTTGACAATCTATGCCTTTCGTAAAATTGTTATCACAATTTGTATTCGTATTATTATTGATCGCAACATTCGCGCTAAAGCTAAAGATATTTTGAGACGTGGTTGTTGTCGATGTCGGTGTAGTTGTTGGCGTGATTTGATCACTAAATATATTATTTTCGGCATCACTAGTTGATGACTTTTTCGAGTGAGAAAAACTAGTAGACTTTGTTGACCTACGAAACCAACTGCTAAAATAACCACATTTGAGAGACTCGATCATTGTTGTTTTACCGGACCCCGAATTACCGAACACTTTAAACTTGACCCTTTGTATTGGCTGTGCGGTAGGAGTCAATTGTCGGATATAGTCTTCCCTGGTTTGATCATTTTTTAGCCGCTTTAGCAATTCAGTGATAGTGTTGTGATTTTGCGTGACCGCACAAATTTCGGGTATTAATGATTCTCTGTTTTTATGCTCAATTACACTGCCATAAAGACAAAGACATCGCACTATCTCTATGTGACCATTTTTTGCAGCTAAATGTAGTGGACATTCTTGTTTTTTGTTTGGTACGTTTACATTACACCCAAGTGAGCAAAGTATTTGGCATATCTCTAGTAAATTAGATCGCGATGCGTAGTGTATTGGACGGTCTCCGTAGTCATCTGCCACTTCGAAGTCGCAACCAAAGCGCAGTAATAATTTGGCCACACTTTCGTGTTGTCGTTTCAGCGATAGATGCAAAGGCGTGTAACTATTCTGTAATTTTTTTAAATGTTTGGTTTTATTGTTAAGCTAAAGAACTGTGTTATTAGAAATAATGAAACCTTATTTTTGACATCAGTTTTAGCACTGCATTCAAGTAGACAACGAACGCATTCAGTATGACCTCTGGCACACGAAACATGTAACGCTGTTTCGCCTTCCTATTCAGTTCAGCAAAAAAAAAATAATAGAATAAAACAATTGTTACAAAATCTATCATCAAACTATTTACTAGAAAAATGTTTGATAAAAATACAAACCTTATTACGGATATCAGTTTGTGCTCCGACCTCTCCAAGTATATGAACTATTTTTGGGAAACCGTGCCATACGGATATTAGCAGCGCTGTTTCGCCGTGCTGTTCAAAAATAATTGAATACATATTGCCCAACAAATTAAACAACTTTACAATAATAGCATTACCTCATCAATAGCATTGACATTAGTGCCACATTTGCATAGCTGTTGTATACACTCCACATGTCCATACCGAACCGCAACATGCAATGGTGTCTCTAAGTTCTCAACAGAGTATATTAAATATAAATATAATTTTATTGCACTGCTGTGGAAATAATTAATATACGATGCAATTTTAAATTTAAAAAAAAAACAAAAACTTGTTTTGTTTAATTACCTTATTAACGTGATCAACGGTTCCGACCACATCATAAAAATATCGGATAATTAATGGATGATTTTGTCGTGCGGCCCAATGTATTATTGAGTCACCGCGCTATTATATTTCAAACAAATTTTAACGTATAATCATAATTAAAATTTAATCAATTTTTAAATATAATATAATGAAATTACATCGTCAATAATTGTAATATCAGCTCCTTTTTGGTGAAGGTATTTCACAATATCGAGATGACCCAAACCGGCACAAAAATGCATTAGTGATTCGCCGTGCTTTTAATTTAATTGATTTGAATTATTGATAAAAAAACAATTTTTTGTTAAGTTATATGAAATTAATAAACAAAAAAATAGAATCCTAACTTTGTTCTTTTGATTTGGATCAATTCTAGACAAAGAAAATAATTCTTTAATTGTGTTTATATTTCCGTCTTCGATTGCGCTGAATAGTGCGGCACCAATAAAGTTTTCGTCGTCCTAATCAACACATTTTTAGTTATTAAATTAGAACTACATTAATACAGGTTTCTTAAAAAAATAGTTATTTTATGTTTATTTAGAACATAAAAGATAGTTTAAATCATTAGCAAAGCCGTCTCAAAAAAATTTATTTAAATATGAATAGATATTGATTTTTAAAATAATATTATATTTAATTAAAATTTTAATAATTTTTGAAGTTTTTTTTAATAGTTTTATCGACCATAAATATAAAATAATCATATTGAGTCGATTAACAAATAATTTACTTTTATTATATTAACTGTAAATATTTATTTAAATAGTAAAACCTTTAATTTTAGTCACAAATGAGAAGATCCTGCAAAGTCAAACAATATTTTTGCTTTTACAAGTATCACCATTATTATAAGATAGATTTTAAAATTTCTAAAAATTATACAAAATGTTTCTTATCTTCCAAAATCTTTAAAATTTTACTTTTTTTTATTTAAATATTTGACAGATTTTTCAAAAACATATATTTAAATATTAAATAATTTTAAATAAATATTTTGAGACGTAGTGATCATTAAAATGAATTGAGAACTTTTCGTCATACTTTTCGAGAAATTTTGTGTTTAAAATAAAAATGTACAAATTTTACACTATAATTCAGTAATGTTCCATAAAACAGTAATTGTGTTAAATAAACATTCTTATTCTGCATTATATGATTTATTAGTTGTTTTTAAAATTGAAAATTGGAGTCTATAAATAATAAATTTTTTACATGTACCAAAAAGTACCAAAGTTTAAATGTTCTTAAAAAATACATTATTTTAAAAAATAAAATGGTAAAACTAAACAGAATTTTTTAGTAATATTTTTCAAAAAAGGTAACTTTTTGTCAGCACATTATTTCCCTGAGGCTATTTATAGATGCTCTCATAATGACCTGACCTATAATATTTAATCATTTGCGACTCCAGATAAGATTTAAGCCGAATGGAGTCGCAAGGTTGACAGACTTGGGTTATGGTGCAAAATGCAGTCAAAACTGTAACATGTTTACAGATTAATACAAGTAAAGCTGGAAAATATTAACTATGATAAATAAATGTAATAATAATTCACACTTAATTAAAAAACTAATATTAATTAATAAGAATTTATACTTTAAATTTATTTAGTAAGAAAATTAATTAATATTTGCTTTAAGTTGCAATTTCTTTATTGTTAAAATAATTTCATTTCCATGTATATTCTGTAACGATGACAATAATATTGTTGGCGACTGCATAATACACCATTACCCAGACTTGGTGTCGTAGGTTTAGGCTTAGGTTGCATAAAAAACTGTAGTCTTAGTCTTAGCTAAAACTAGCCTATGAGCTAAAACCTTAAGCTACCTCATTGAAATGTATAAAAATTTAAACGTCAAATACAATTAAATTCAATAAACAATCCTAAAAAGTTGCCTATATATAAATATTGAGTGAACATAACTACCTTGAGCTATAGATAAACTATATTTTTAAATATTAAAGTTTTAAAGCTTAAGTTGTATCATACTTTTCACAAATATTTAATTATTTATGTTAAAAAGTTCATAAATATTTGATTATGCGGTTTAGCGTTTAAACCATGGTTTTTCTACATAAAATATAAACCGCCAAAAACAGCTAAAACCTCAAAAAAATTAACAGCACCAAACAGTCCTGAAAATCCTTTTAAAAGCGGTTTAAACGCACCGCCGCAACCTTTACCTAGAGGCCTATTACAAGTACATAGACAAGTCTGTAATCCTCCGAAAAATTTAGGTTTGCCTTTGGTTTAGTTTTGACCTATAACTATAGTTACACAGTGGGGTGTCTTTCCAGGGTCTGGACCTTCCTATAAAATCAGGAAAACTTGACCCCTACCCGAAAAGATTTAAAAAGTTGCCGCTTAAATCCGGTGAGTTTATTTACCCCTATAATTTTTGGCAAAAACGAGAAAAAATTGCCGTTTAAATCCTATGAGATTTGACCCCCTCCTATAATTTATGAAGCAGGCCCCCAGAGGTTTGGAACGGTGTGTAACTATGATTGCTTACTCTACAATAAAATCTATAATAACAAGTCATTCACAAAACAAAATCTGATTGAATCACTAATGTAAGTGTTATGAAAATGAAAGTATACTGCGATCTGGCATCACATTTTTTTGTTTTTTTACAAAGATAGATATGTTTATTGTAAAATACAGAATTTTATATTATCAGATATTTATTATTAAAAAAATTGACTTAAAATATTGCTGACAAAAATAAAAAATCAATTGAATGCTAACCGATAATTTTAAATGTAAATTTCAGCTATTTACCAATAAATGTGATATGAATGTCCCTAATATTGTGTATTTAAGCAGTTCTCGCCCCAAATATTTGTGTCATTAAAAAATACATACAAAATAAAGAAAGAATGCTATTAAAACTTCTTGAGGCAAAGTTTCGTAACAGGAAAACTTTAAACAGTTTTTCTATAGTATTTAATTGTCATGTATGAAATTTTAAATCATTTTCACAAGTATTTTAGTATTAGAAAATTCTTAAAAAAAAACAATGTTAAGCTTTTTCTAAATGAAAAACTTAGAGAGTCAAAGAGATAGTATTTGCTAGTTTTTTATGTAATAGTTTAGAACCATTTAAATGCTATATGAGTTTAAATCACCAAAAATTTATACGTTTTATCCCTAATTATAAATGATATTTTTGCTATTTCAATGCAAAATGCTATAAATGCTATTTAGATGCTATTTGCTCATAAAATAATAAAATTTCCGTTAAATTCCGATGAGTTTTCGGACGATCACGAAATTTATAAAAGTATTTTGTCGAGTTCCGACAATATTTTTTCATTTAATTTAAAAATTTTTAATTAGAAATACTAAACCACTATACATAATCTTATATAATCTACTGTAAAAATAAATCAAAAGCAAGAAAAAATTTAATAATAAGAACATTCAATATTTTTATAATTTTTTAAATTTTCAATGCTATTTTTTAAAGCAATTTATACCGCTATTTTATGTGCTAGATTTTTAATTCTCTAATTATTAGTTGAGAATCAAATTTGCTTAGTATAGTCAATGTTTCGTTGAATTCATTTTATTTGTTTGAATACCCCAAAAAAAACATAATATAAACACGTTGTTTTCTCACACTTTATACTATAATTGTGTTTTTCACTCATAGTAGGCTTAATGAACGTGTTTTTTAGTTTAAAAATATCATTGTGTAAACACAGTGAACATATTTATAGATTTTAAGGGAAAAAAATCAGACTTTGAAATAAAGTTAATGGGATTTAAATCATTAAATAAACTATTGTGTGATACGCTTATTCTAAGAAATAAAACATAACATACATATACCTATATATAATTATTTGATAACATTATCTCTAAAAAAACTTAACATAGTGTAAAATAAATTTAGTAATACTGTATGTACAACGAGAAAAATCATTATCATTGTGTATTTAAAAATGGATTTGCAATATACTATTAAGAATATAATCTCCACAACTTTCAAGTAATTTGCAGTGACTTTTTGTTATTTTTGTTAGTTTCTGTTTCGCAATTACGAATATGTGCGGCGAAAAGCATTTATCGCACATAGCTATCTATGTATGACATAAGTGGCGCACATAAACACAACTCTAATCACTAATTCATTATACGATAAAAAAAATTACTAAAATTTTAAGGAATATTTCACACAACAACCAATTAACTACTCAAATAATAAAGTAAATAACAAAAAAAAATATTCAGTATTCTTACTAATGTGGATACAACAACAAAGTTGTGCTCATCTTCGTCATCGTCTTGTCCGTTATCATCAAAATAAACAGTGGTTGAATCACTTATAATATGATTCGGACGGTCATCTAAATTAGTATCCAAACTGTCATTATAACTACTATTACTAAAACCTATTGCACTATCATTTAACTGTTGAAAACTTTTGCGAAACGCGTTACTGTTATCATTGTAGTAGTTGTTTACGGTCGCGTTAACGTCTTTTGATTGCATTGTGTCGGAAGTGTATTCAAGTATAATACAATAATAATACTTATAACAAAATAACAAAATAGTTTTTATTATTTGCTCAAAAATTCATTGTGAAAACTGATCAGTGGAACACATTGTGAAATTGACAACACACTGCTAACATAACTTTTTTGGGTATCATAACAACCAACGCGCAGCCAACAACAAATAATTAATCATTGCGTTAATCCTAGTTTAACGCGAAACTCAGACACTCAGACACTCACAAAAATAATTGTTTGAAAAATAAAAAATCCTAAAATAAATAATAATAAATATTAAAACGAAACAGCCATACACACGCATACACTCACACAGCCATCTTAAGCAAAACACTGTTGTGTTAAGACGTCACATCAATTCAAGAATATAGTCTTACACTAGTTTTAACTTTATTATAAGATAGTAATAATAATAATAATAATAATAATAACCAGTTAATGCGCTATAAAACAGACCGTAAGACTGGTTTTTGGCGAAACGCAAAAAATAAAACAAAGTTACAACTGTGTGCTGTCTTTACAACAGTTTACTTTACAACTGTCTGTGGTATGTGTGCTGTGCAACGTTTGACGGAAAATTTAAATATTTAGACCTTGCATAGTTTTTCAAATAGCATTTACTGTCTAAAAACTCTTTTTTTAGATAATATACGTTATAAAAGCAAAGTCTAACTTGTGTGGTATAACATTATAACATTATAGCATATAGAATAGTGATTGGTTTTTTAGCGTGCGTTTAAAATTATAGCAATAATCACAGTGCGCTGTTACAGTACAATACAGCGCAATATTATTGCATCCAAAAAAAAAGTTTACGCAAAATAATACTTATCGCTGACCTGAATATTAGCGAAAACAAAAAATGACAGAAACAAAACTTTTTGTTTTTCAATACAGGCCAGTGATCGAGTTAATTATTTATATTATTATTATTATATAACATATAACTAACTATTTTACTGCACAGCCATTCATGCCATATAGATATATATGCGAAAATAAATTATAACTATTGTGTTGTGTGAAAAAATATACTATAAATATAAGTATAAGTTAATTCGGTTATACTGTATGTATAAATAGCGGTAGAGTTATATATCATAACTTGATTGTAGTACTGTTTCATGTATAATTTAATTTATGTTATAAAACTAGTATTATTTTATTTACATCAGTATTTTCAACTCGCGAATCTATTAATAAATTTTTAAGATTTTAACACCCGATAATTATTATTACACTGCAAAAATTACAGATAATATAATAAAACTATTATTAAAACAAAAACTAGTTACTTTTTTAACTATTTATAAAGATTTCCTTTTTTAGTTTTAATTTTTTTAAAAATGACAAACGAAACAACTATTGTGGTGAGAAAATGAGGTGTAATATTTAAAGTTTATATTTAGAAAATAGAAAATATTTATTTAAAATATTAAATTTATTTTTGGTTATTTTTTCAAAACAATTTTTGAATTAAGTGATATACATATTGACTTATATTTAATTGGAATTTATTAGTAAATTTAAAGAGAGATTCATTAATTAGTTCCATTATAAAGAACTGTCAATAATAATAATATTCAATTCTCTAACGCTAACAATAACTTATAAATTTAATTAGTAATAATAAAATGGACACAACTAATGGGTAAAATTGCTATTCCACGCAGCCTTACCACCGCCACTATTGATATGCTTAGTGAAACTGCTACCATCATAGGTCGCATCATACAGTTTGCCCTTCAAGAACAGATATTTATCGTCAGGCTCTGGTCGGTGAGTGGCGAAACCCTCAGTATAGAACCATTGCGCCAATTTGGCCGCAATACGCAAAGATGTCTCGTTTATAGTGTCGAGCGGTGGGTAAACGCGTCCCTCATCGAAGTCGCTTTTAGACACAACGTCAGCCAACGCTTTGGCGGCCACGAGAAACACTTCATCCTTGATCTCGTGCACACCGCACGCCATTACTGCGAGCGCCACAGCGGGAAATATGTACGCGTTGTTTCCCTGTCCGATCTGGAATGTGCGACCGCCATATGTGACCGCATCGAACGGACTTCCGCTCGCGAATATGCATCGACCTTCAGTGTGTGTGTACGCCTCTTCAGCCGTGCACTCAGCTTTGCTCGTTGGGTTTGACAGCGCGAATATGATTGGTCTGTTGTTGATTGCAGCCATCTTACGCAACACCGCTGGTGTGAATGCGCCCGATTGTGCAGCAACACCTAATCAACCAATTATATTAGATTATTGTTTTTTATGCGTTTTTTTAGTGTAGATTTTTTTAAAACAATTTCTAGAAAATTATTTGCCATGTTTTTTAAAAAAAAATTTCTCACCAATAATACACGATGGCTTCGCCAAATCAACGATTTCTTCGAGATTCTTGTTTGGTGTGGCACTTTTACCATAGTGTCTCTTATGCGAATCAGGCGTGTCTAATGTCACCACACCTTTCGAGTCGATTAACCAGATTCTACTGCGCGCATCGTTAGTGGCCATACCTTCCTGTTCCATTGCCATCACTAGTAAATCTGCGGTTCCCAATGCGGCCTAAATATTTATTAAAAATTACACTAATTTTAAGAAAAATTAAAATAATTATCAAATACCTCTCCAGCGCCAAGAAATAGAAAGGTATGATTAATAATCTTAGTGCCTGTAAGCTTCAAACTCGCTATAATGCCAGCTACAGCTACCGATGCTGTGCCCTGTATATCATCATTAAACGTGCAATATTTTGTTTTATATTTCTCCAATAATCTAAAAGCATTCTTATTGCCAAAATCTTCGAACTGTATTAAACAGGAACGACCCCAGCGTTTCACAACTGCTTCCATAAATTCGTCAATCAGGTGATCGTATTCACTACCGGTCACTCGTTTTTGCTTAAGTCCAATATAGTACGGATCGGCTAAAAGTGATTCGTTATTAGTACCGACATCGATAGTCACCGGTAGTGTTAGTTCTGGCGGAATTCCGCCGATAGCCGAGTAAAGTGCCATTTTTCCAACAGGTATTCCCATACCGTTAGCTCCAAGATCTCCGAGACCGAGAATGCGTTCGCCATCTGTCACTACTATCGCCTAATATTACAAATATATTTATTTTTAATCGTCATTAATTGTGTGCATTTCTACATTTTAGGTCATATATCAATGTAATGTATTTTATCTACAGATGGCATATTTTGTTTAACGCTTTTAAAATTCCTTGTTGAAACATAAAGCTGCGTTTTCTTCAAATATTTGTATTAATTTTTGCAAAAAAAATAAAACATAGGATATATGATATAGATATAGCACGCAATAATTGCAATAATTACAAGATATACCAGATTCAAAAAGTATGTAAAACGTGTTTCGAATTTATGAAAAATTTATGAATATTAATTCTGGCTTCTATAACTTTCCTTTCGTTTTTTTTGGATTTAACAAAATATCCAATCTTTAATTATATCTGAAGGTGTTGTTTATTATTTGAAAGGTAGATTTAAAAATAATTATTTAAAAGTCAGTTTAAATAAATTTTAACTTTAAAAACTCGTATACAACTCGTTCCTAACATTAGTGTTGCTTCGATGTTTGTTTGGATAGAGTTCAAGTGTAACATTTTAATAATTCATTTCCTACTATCCTAAGCTATTACAAAGAAATTGAATAAAAAAGTTTGTGCATCATGTGTTTTACCCATGAACTAAGTCAAGCTATTGGATTTGAAATGTACGCGTGTATGTGCGCGAGCCCTTAGTAATTTACCATAATAAATGCATTTTCACTGTGTGGGGACTTTTCATTGATGGTATGTTTTTAAAATATTTGGGCAAATTTTGGTGTACTATTATCGGACAGTAATGGAACGCGATGTGTAATATGTATGCTCATTGTGAATGTTCGTTCTTATTTTTATTTATATGGTACTAATACGGTAAGTTAAAATTTGTTAAGATTTAATAAAACAAATAATGAATAATTTAAAGTTAATTAAAAAATATTGGTTAATTTAAATTGCAACGATTTCTGTTTTATTCGTTGTCCTCAAAAGAATTATAATTTATTTTACTACTGAGAAGAAAATTTGAGTTTTAATCATAGTTACATAGATGGGGTGCTTGCCCAGGGTTGACCCCCCCTCACGAAATTGAAAAATTGTCGTTTAAATCCGATGAGTTTATGAGATCCCTGTAATTTTTGTCCAAAATCTGAAAAAAATTGTTGCTTAAATCCGGTGAGATTTGACCCCTACCCCTAAAATTTCGAGAATTTTGAAGCTGGACCCCTCCATAGAGGTTTGGAGTTTATGTAATTATGGTTTTAATTGAAAAATATAATTTCAAAAACATTTCGCAGATAATTTACCAAAGGTAAACAACAGGCAAAATTAATTATAATAGTTTGAAATAACAGCTATAGAAAAAAGATGAGATGTTGGCATGACATGAGATTAGCCATAGCCATAAAAAACAAACACAGCCACACATGCACAGAGCACACAGACCCACCTTGACATCAGGTTCGTGCACATTGGCCAATAGATTGGACACTCTTCCGGCGTCGTGCACAGTGATAAAGAATCCACGCGGACGTTTAATGATCAAACTATACTTTTGACAGGCGAGACCAACAATTGGCGTGTAAACAATTGGCATGAGCTCTGTGGTGTAGAGTTGTAACACTCGATAGAATAAGCGTTTATTGTAATCTTGAAGATCGCGCAGAAACATATATTTGCCCAAATCGTCGCTTAAGTGGCGGATGTTTTCCATCACTATTCTCACCTGCAGTTCTTGCGTTCGTATGCATGGCGGCAATAGACCTTTCAGACCCAATGTCTCTCGTTCTCTAGTAGTGAATGCCAAATCCTGTAAACGCATAGTCAAAATATACAGTGCTTAATCATTGTTTTAACAATTATTATTATTATTTTCGTTCTTTTTATTCTCGTTTATAATTACGTGTTATTTAAATGTTAAGATAAAAGAAATTGTTTCAATGTGCAAAAAAATTAAAGAATAGAAAAATAAAAAAACTGGCAATTAATAATCTATTACTATTATATTTTTCACTACTAATGTTATTATTATATTATTCGCATGCCTATTCTATTACTGTTTTTATTATTATTATTTTTTTTGTGCAAATATTTCTAAGATAATAAAATAATTACGTGAGAATAACATTATTGATAAACTGCGTAAACCTTGACCCAATCTCCCCAATTCTTATAATATATATATATCGTAAAAATTGTGTTTTTAATTAATTAGGGAAACGACAACTTCCTTTCCCGATTGTTTCAAAAATAAATCAAATTTTGTTATCTGTTTTTGTTTGACATAAAGACTATTTAAATTTTAGTAAAAAAGAAATCATTTTATCATTGATATGAATTGGCATTATTTTGAAATGATAGAAACCTAGTAATTAATGAAGATATTTCTAATTTTTATTAAAAAAAACGAAAAGAATATACAATATAATTATTGAAACTAAATTTCAGTAACATTCCAAAAAAAATTTTAAAACATAAATTTGAAACAAAATCTTAAATTAAAACACATTTGATTTTAAAAGATTTATTTTACAGAGTTCTGGAATAAAAAAAACCGAAGTCATTAATATTGAATTCTAATGGCAAAATAAATTTCCTTATTGAATGAATAACTTGGTTGTTCTGAAACTGCTTAGCGAGCTGTTCAACAATCATTGATATTTATATGACGAAACCTTAAAGCAAATTTTAACTTTTCATTTTTACTTTCCTTATCAGAAACAGTTGTCACACAAGTATAAAATTTAAAACTATATTAGCTTTGAAAGTGTAAAAGTATTATATTCATTAAAGATCATTTTAATGATCATTGTATCACACATTAAATTTTTTAATCATCGGTTATTTAAATTATATAAATCTAATATATGTTCTCTAAAAAAAAGCCAATGATTGCAATCTTGCATAAATTAAGAATAAATAAAAGATAATTTAAGAATAAAAACTTGAAAATACCATATAATTATCTGTTTATCGCTAGCAACTCCTAAAATTTTTAAGCAGCAAACAAATTAAAGAATTCGAATAAATATTTTATATAATCTAATTATTTCATTAAATTTACTAAACAAAGTGCGAAACTATTATACCCGTTTAGCATATGTTTTGTATAATATTTACAACAAGTTTAAATGGAATTTTATGTAAAAAATTATTTCTTACAATGTCTAAACTAAAAAAAAAAAAAAAATATTTGTGGCACTAAAAACTGAATTTTCACAAAAATGGTGGCAATCGCCGCAAAACCTAATCGAATTTGAATGACATTTTTCTCAATGCGTTCAAATATATTAAATCATAAAAGTTGCTTTAATTGACGGATTTTCAAAAATACACCCTCAAACAAAATTATTGTTGACAATGGGTAATCTACTCGTCAAAGTCCGCTTCTCTATAACAAACTTTCAAACTAAATATAACACTTATTAGAAATATGTTTGATATAACATTTATTGCATTAGATGTCAAGTGTTATCATAATCAGAATATAATATTTTTGAGCTCTCCTTCTCTATCTGTCATGACATGTCATGTTATATATTTATTTTGTGATAATCAAACATGCATTTGTAATCAAAACAGTGTTTTATCATCGAACTACAAATAGGCACACATCACGCGTGATCACTGTTATTGCATTTTTGATTTTACGTTCAACGTTCTACTGTAACAGCACATGAACTCATATCTATTACTAACAAACTTAGAAATAATCTCTTATATAATAATAGGCTATTAATAAATAATACATGCGAAATTGTAGTTCACTAGAATAGCGAAATTTTCCGTTTGGATTTTTGATTATACTATATATCACAATTGGCCACATATAGCTTTGATAATATATTTCAAATCTTACATCTAAATTAACGCAAATAGATTTTCAACAACAAATTAAATGACAGATCAATTTTGTTGAACTTGGCTTAAAAATTACAATTAAATAGAAAGTTTAGTCTATACAGACATACTGTAATAACCAAAGGATGTTTCATTGTCTATAACTCTGTAATATATTGTCTAAGTTTGTAAAAGGAATTGAACAGAAAGAGAAAAGTATTCTTGATTATCATTTTAGTGGCTTTTATAGCGGAAATAAATATTTAATAAAAAAAATAGTAAACCTTCATTACAAGCTTTTAAAATCGATGATATGAGAAATATTATGTTCATTCTGTAATAATAAAATAACGCTATAACTGGTAAAAAAATCTTCAATAAAAACGGATATTTACAGCTAAATGAAGTAAATAACAATTAGTGCAACTCATGGGGAAATTTCCACATATTTCATATTTAATGCAACCGTCGTCTTCGTTAACATCAATCAACAAACCGTTTAGAAAACTAGTTTTTTAAACTGTACTTTCACTTAAAATAAGATACGCATTAAATAATAATAACTTATGCACAAACCTTATTAACATTAGGCTCTCTCAAGAGATCGACACCAGTTAGCTGTTTGTTACTCATTTTGTTGTGACCAGTGCTGAACCAGCGATGACTACTATTAGTAATACCGATACGATGATAGTGTCGTTCACCAGCGCAGAAACAGCGAACAGACTTTTCGCAGTCGCATCTACACTGAGACTTGTTGGCACTACAACATGCGCATTGAGTGTGAGGATGAGTCTTATCTGAACTGATCGATACTAAACTACCCATTTTTACTAGTGTGCTAAACGAACGGATAGATAATTGCGGTAATACTGACCCACTCTCAGCCAAACACAAAATACTGCTAGAATTTCTGTTAGACGCGATGATAAAACTGTCGCCGCAATTATAACAACCTGTGGCAGTATTGTTCAATTTTCGACGCTCGTAATGGGCATTAACGCTGATTGTTTTGCTTACCGATACGTTTCTAGCCTTCGCTATTTCTCGATAATGACTAGTAATATTGTTAAATAAATTTTGACTAAAGCTAACGCGAAAAGAAAGTTTTGACGTAAAATTTAGACGACTCAATAGGCAGCAGTGATTCATGACGAGGTCAACTAGTAGTTAATATAATAAGTAGTTAATATAACTATAGTTAACATAAGTAGTAGTAGTGTTTAGTTATTGTCAAATTTAGATTAACATTAGACTAGATTGGTTAACATTTTACTAATAATTATAATTCATAATTAGATTAGTGGTGGAGAGACAGAGAGCGAGAGTGAGGTATGAGTTGAGTATTGGTATGAGTTGTAAGAGTGGTATGAGTTGTAAGAGTGGTTAGAGAGGAGAGGTATGAATGGTATGAGTGGTTCGGGTGTCGTGTCGTGTTGTGCTGTACTGTATTGTAGTACTGCTCTACTTCTGTGGTGCGCTTTTATTGTAATGACAAACACTTGATCCCAAACTCATCAATAATAATAAATTAGCAATAATTACAAAATATTAATTACAAATCGTTTTCAATTTTTGCCAAATTCAGTTCAAATAAGTAATAAAATTGATACTTAATAGTTGATAAAATAAAGAGATAGAAGAGTAATGCGCGAAATAAGGAGAAAGAGAATTAACAGCAAATAGAAATGAGATGTAAATCAGTAAATCACAGATATTAAAACATGAATAGACATTTGTTCACAAACATAACAGACATAACATATCATAACATAATGTGTTGTGCAATGCATTTCACGATCACTCCTTTAAGAGTCAAATATGGTTGACATTAATAACGCAATGTCAGTGTCAGTGTCTCATAGATGGCGATATAAAGTACTAATATTATAATACTACTAGTATTAGTCTAGTCTTATACTTGTGAAACCCGTTGCACAATGCAACGATTGATCTGTAAAAAAGTGTCATTCATTGATTAGCGTAGTGATGCAACATTTTAGTCGGTTAACCGTAGTTAAAAATTATGAAGAGTGTTAAAGTTATGGTTTAGAATTGTTTTGACGGTTAAGTTGCGAATCAAAATTTTGTTAACCGGTTAACATTTTTTTAACTAGTTTCCCATGATTTTTGGTAAAATTTTTTATTAAGTGTTTTCAAAAGATCTTTTTTAATTATCCATGTTTTTACTGCCATTAAATAGATTTCATCAAATCTTTTTAATATTTTTCGATAGTGTAACTTTTAAATTGCGCAACGTTTCGTATGCCACTTATTACCTCAACGATAGATTACACACCAAAAAGTTTATTTTAATAAAAATTAAAACATTAAAAACATTTTAAGCATAACTAAACAGTGAGAAACTAAGCACAAAATGAAATTATTTAGTTGTCGCTAACGCGAGCTGTTAATTATGTTTAACCAAAACTATTCTGTTTTAAATTTTAAGCAATTTTTAGCCAGAATTTTAGGAAAAGTTAAAAAGTCCAAAAATTCACGCTAAAATACTACTAATATTTATATTTTAAACAACTCAATTCAACTACAGTAATTATCATATTGTTGAAAGTTGACTGAGTTATGAGTTATTAACCTAACAAGTTTTTTAAAGTTATTTTATTTCATCCAACATTTTATTGTAGAAGAGTTGCTGTTAAAGTCCGATAAGTTTTTGAGCCCCCTATAATTTTTGCCAAAATAAGGAAAAAATTGACCCCTTCTAAGGAACCATTTCAAAAAATCGTACACAATTCGAATTATCAAGTTTAAACATTAAAAAAAACCAGAAAAACATTTTACCGAATTAGTATATTTTTTTGTTACCATCTTACCGCATAAAATACTTTTAGTTACCACCAAAAATCGGTTATTATCGTTGTTATGAAATGTGCAAATTGATTGTGAATTCTGTGAGTGTACTGCTGTTACTGTCACATCTAATAACATTTTTGTTTCTTTCAACTCAATGATTCGAGTAAAAGTTTAATTTTTAAATTATTCCTACATTTTTATTTATTAAATCCATAACTTTCTTTATACACAGTTTGTTTTATGAAAAACAAAATTATAATTATTTAAAAACCTTCGTTTAAAAGTATAATTATGAATAAAATGATCACTTTTTTTACAAAACACAATTCGTTCTTATATATCTGTTTGTAGGTATTGTTTGTTCCTCTCAATCGTTTCTTTTAAATACAGTTCTTACTCAATTTTAAAAAACAATTTACAAGTTCTGTTTTTTTTTGTAAAATATTATTGTTTTGAATCATTTTGTTGGATTTTCGTCGAATATGCTAATTAGTAATTACATATTCTTAATAATGACCATATGACCATAAACATTGCAAATTAAATCCTGATCATTAAAAATGTCTCTATTCAGGCGATTATTTTTATGCTGAATATAATTTAATGTTTGTGTATGTTGTTAATCACTCAACTACTTTGCATTCAGCTTCGTTGTAAAGCCAATTAATTAAATTATTTTTAACTTCATAAATGACATGTTTATCATTATACGCGGTGTTTAGTTTTTCACACAAATTGCAAAAATATTTTGGAGGCTGAAAAAAATAGGTAACGGTTAGTTTCGAAAATACTTCAGAGTGCTCTCTAATATCAGATTTTACGACAGATTATCAGATTTGGTAAGAAAAATCAAAAGAAAAAATAAAGCATTGCATTTCGCAGCCAAAATTGCAGCAAAAGGGTAACTCATGATTGAATTGAGAGATTGACTAACATATGTACAGTACTTACATCATTAAACGGTGTTTCTTCACTACAATAGTTGCTTTTCCATTTAAAATATGAATTATATTTGAATTCATTTTTTGCCAATTTTCTTAAAAATTTCGCCAAATGTTGAGGTGATTTAAATTTATTTGCGTCGATATAAGAATTTTTTGGCATTATTTGTTCATAATTCGCAGAACCGTAAACAACCTGTGATTTAAAAATAATTACTAATATGATTCAAATTTTTGAAAAATTTTCAAACTCTAGTCTCACGGGAATGATATCATATTTGAGAATTCGAAATAGTTTTTCTGTTACATAGTCTTTGCAAAACTATAGTAAATTATAGAAATATTAAATATTAAATTTGTTAGATTTAAAAAAAATATTTGAAATACTTTGTTAACGTTAATATCTACTTACAGAGTTTTCAAACGACAAGTAAAATTTGTAGTTCGCAGCAATACGCTTATAACAGTTGCGATCAAACTTGGGCTCGCATTTCATTTGACCGCACTTACCGTAAATGTCGACATCAATGTGTTTTTTCAAAGCCCGAACATATAGTTCGCGTTTACTGGTCGTATTGCAATTGCTTACCATCCACGCTATTTTTCGCGTTTTCTTTTTGAATGCACTTTTACTTAACTTCCACTTACTATTATTGCACTTCACAATTTGTCCGTATGGCACAAAAATATCGGAATCACGTCTATAACTCATGACCCAATTCGTGTCGCTCACTATCGGGTATATATTCTCGAGCGGCGAATAATAGGGTGGCTCCCAATTGAATAACACATAACTTTGGTTCGCAAAGTGATACAATGGTACGTCAGATTTGTTAATATCACGCAAATGAAACAGAACTGCGTCACTGTTGTTCAACTCGTTACGATCTGAGGTCAAAATGCAGTTCGAATATTCGCATTTAATATCACTCAAGTCCACTATTTCCCACTTTTTTGACCACAAAGTTGTCCATATCATTATCTATTGATATGTGTGACGCAAGGAATAAAAGAGAAATATCAATCATTAAAATATTATTCACTGTATTTATTTGTCAATGAAAACCTTAAACTGTTTACTGTGGCGTTGATCACTGAAAATCTTTTCATTGGTTTTATTCTGCGGATAATTATTATATAATAAATAAACCAAAAAAATTAAAATAACATAAACGTATTTTAATTTAAACATTTTAATCATTCCTAACACACACAAAAAAAAGTCTAAAAAGTACAGTATAATGAATACAAAAGAACAATAAAAATTGTTAGAAAAAATATCGTCAGCAAAGATATTTGCTTGTATTTCCTTATTTTCGAAAACAGTTATTTGTTCGTAACTTCTATGGCATAACTTAGCATGAAATTTATGCGAAACATTGAAACAACTTTATGTGAGCTCGGTTTTGCAACTCATTCAGTATTATACAGTTAATTGATTGAGATACTAGTTTCGCGTTTCTTTTTCTAATCTATTCATTTTAAACGTTTCAGTAATGCAACCGTGAGTTCATCACTATGTTTAAATTTTAGTCACGACTAAAGTATCTGACATTGAAATTAGTTATCATAAGTGTCTTAAACGAAATTAATAAATAATATTAATTTTGAGCCTTTAAAAAATGATTGCACTTATTAATTGCATAATAAATCTTTTGCTTTCAAATGCTTATTAATTTAAAATTTATTTAAATTTTCCAAAGCTTTCAAAGTTATGTGGTCTAATCTTTTAAAAAGTGAAACTTTGAATACAACATTATTTCAATTTTGATTTAATGTTTTAATTCTATTTTTAATTGAAGTAAATATCGAATACCTCTAATCGAATATTTTTAGAATTAACGCTAAGTACAATTTTTTGCGAGCATTTTTAGCATATATGATGATTTGTGATTTGTAACCATGGTTCACAGCGGGAAAGTTCATGTCCGCGGTTGAAACTCTCCCTAGAATTTACGAAAAACATGACCCCAACAAAAGTTCGAGATTATTGAAATTTATATTTTAAATCCTTTGAGTTATTGATCCCCCAAGAATTTTGAGATCTATTTAGTTGACCACTAAATGTTTGTAACTGATTGTACCTGTTATTAAAATATATAAAGTATTTTATATATATGATCCAAAACGATTGCATATACTATAGGCGTTTTAGTGAGCGTTTTAGTGATTGAAAAGCCAACTACAGCTGTACATCAATTACATAAAAAATAAGATGTTTTAGCCATATTTAAAAATGCATTTTTTCTATTTTCAGAGATAAATGCTTTAAATGCTATTTTTCTGCGATTTTCTCTCAAAACAAAAAATTGTCGTTTAAATTCAAGTAACTTTGGTCACTTGAAAAAAGTTTATGGAACACATGCTTCCAAGTCTGGGAAATCCATGTCTATCTTGAGAACTTTTGATCATAATTATTCTTAACAAGCATTTTTCTAATAACGAATTACTGCTATTTTTATATACAATTAATGCTACTTTTTGGATCTCTAATAATGTGTTTTTAGTATAAAAAAGAAGACAATTTCCTATAACTATTGTTTTTTTGAGTCAAGAACAAAATTACATTTTCAATTACATGCTCAATTATGCACTAACAGTAATGTATCACTTAAATATCGAATCTCTACATAATAAATACGTTAATATTCGTGATTAAAATATTATATTTAGATAAAGAATTAATATTCTATGAATTGTGTGGCACAAACGCCGCTTTAGTGTTCAACATAACACTTGAACAATGCGTGCGCACTTCTAGATAGAGACCGAACTTTAAATATGGCGATATTGATGTCTGACATTCGCTTAGTCTAAAAATAGAATATATTCTTAGCTGTTCTAAAATAAAATGATCATTACATCTATTTATGCATACATACACTTCACATTTTCTAGATGAGAGTTTTTCATTTCTGCCTAAAGTGTTATACTTTTATGAGTGTAACTTTAACAACATATATAGATGTAGCATCAATTAGAATTAATGTAAGCTTGTATTATGTATTTAAGATTATACTATATTTTATGCAAAAATGATAGCACCAAACTATGATAGCATATTAACTTAAAAAAATAAATAAAACAAAGTCAAATAAAAATATTGTTCTCATAAACAGGAAAAAAGTAATGGGATGTGTGTCCACAAAAACAAATTCTGATCGGGTTAGTGATGCGAATAAGTACGATACTAATGCCAATACTAGTAATACTAGTGCGGTTGCATGCGATCGATCACCAAAACAACCTGAATCTGATTCAAGACTACCTTTAACTGTTAGGCAGAAATTTAATTTATCAAAATCATGGAAAGGAATTGCGAGAGCTATTGAACCAACCGGTGTTTTTATGTTTGTCAAGTAAGGCTTGTTTGCGTTATATGTAGTTTAAAACGCAAAATGCATTATTAAAAAGCTACGCAATATTAACTTCTAATAACTCCTGTATATTGAACTACTTTAGACTATTCGAAGAGAATGGCGAATTGTTGGAGTTATTCGTGAAATTTGAATCATTTCGGACGAAGGAATCTCTTGAGTCGAGTGTGGAATTGGCAGAACACGCCACACTTGTGATGAACACGTTGAATGAGGCCATCAGTTCACTCGATAACATCGATTATTTCATTGATTACTTGCACACAATCGGCAAATTACATCATCGAATTCCAGGTTTCGTCAAACAAAACTTTTGGGTAAGAGTGAAGTGTGCACTTTTTCACTTTGGAGGGGAGGGAAAGGCCCCAAGTGTGTGACCACAATTGAGCATCAAATGGGAGCTGAAAAAATACAATGCTATTTTAATAATTTTAAGACTGCGCTTATCTAACGGGAACGGAGGGTTTAAATTTAGTGATAGATTATAAACATGGTTCAGGAGTATATGCGAAATAATCCTCGTACTTACTTACTAACAAAATATGTAAACAAACCGATTTTTTTAGTAAGTAAGAGCCCGGTGCGAGGATTATTTCGCATATACTCCTGGACCATGATTTATAAACGCAATGTTCAAACATGTGGTTAATTTTATGGTGTATTAATTAAATATATGAAATCATAACTATTCATCATTAAAACTCAAAAATAATGTGTTTGCCTAAATTACTCTTAGTGTAAGAATTACCTGTCCATTAAGTAATTTTTAAATGTAACGAATTTTTAATAACTTTTTTATAGAAGATATTTATAAATATTCTTTTTCTTTTGTTGAATCACGTTATTTAATCAAATTTCTTGATTTTGATGCGTTGTGAAAATTATTATTCAAAGTTTTGGCTGAAGTTCTGCATAAGTTTTAGCACTTCTATCGCTTTTACGAATGCAAAAATAACTAACTCTTACATTTTGTTGAGAGCTTTTGACTTTTAGGAGGTTTTCTTATTTCAAAAGAGAGCTTTAAAGTAAATTAGGAATTGTTTATTAAACATTTTACTATATTTCTGAGCAAAATATTTCACTAAAACCAAAAATTCATATATATTCAGGAAGAAATAAAAAGAAAAAAGTTGAAAAGTCAAGATTTTAGCAACAAATGAGTTTTGAAATGTTTGTTAAACAATTCAAAGACCGGATATTTGTTTAAAACAAATTTGAAAATTTTGTGGTTATTTGGAATAAAAATTTGAGGTTTTAGTGATTATATTGACAACTATTTATCACAGAAAAATATTGTATTTTATTAGCCAGAGGAATATTCAAAAAGGAAAAAGCTCAGGATTTCATGCGAGGGTCAAATCATATCCGATTAAAGCGACTATTTTTAAAATTTGTCCAAATTTAGCAGCGGTTTCGTATACCAGTAGCAATTTTTCATAATTTTTTGCCAAATTTGGTGATTATGGAGAAATTCGGAATTTAACCAAATACCCAGTATCTGATTTATTATTATTATTATTATTATTATTATTATTATTATTATTATTATTATTATTATTATTA
>JAQIVF010000454.1:0-22456 GCA_034698365.1 Steganacarus magnus
TTTTATCCTGTTTTTTCTATATGTTATATTTATTATTAGAAACATCATTCATTTAAAACGCAAAAACTACATTACTTATATGTATAGGTATTTCTTTTGTGTTTTTTGTTTTTTTGGAAACATTAAAAACACTTTTTACTTATCAGAAACTTTTATATTATATCTCCATAAGACAATATTAGCCTTTTGTGATTTTTTTCTGTTTTTTACTTAAATACAATTTTTGCTAAATAATTCTAAACTTAGAGTAAGTGATTAATCCGTTTGATGGGCAAAGTTTTATTGTAGAACTTCAATATCCAAAACCACTATAACTTGTTTCAACCATTGATATGTTGAAATTTTTCTAAATTGAAAAAAACATAAATTATTAACAAATGAAACATATGTAATAGATTTTTCTGAATTTATGATAATATAATAAAACAGTAGTATAAATTTAAATCGCAGTTATTCTTAAAATTATTAAGCGATAAAAGCATTAAATTTTAGATCTGATTAAAGGCATGAATTCATCTGTAAACAAATACAAATAAAATATGTGTATAAATATGCAACAAATACTTTACTTTATTTTCAGCATATGTATACAAAATTTATTTATTGCATTAAAAAATGCAAACAGCTTACAGTGAGAAAAATAAGTCATATAAATCAATATTAATCTTCAAATTATAATCCAACATTCGAACTGTCAAAATCATTATTTTGTCTTGAGATTTTTTAAAGTTAAAAATATGTTAAAGTGATAATTTTAATATCTATTACTACATTCTATTACTACATTTAGTCAAAATTAGTGTTAAATAAATAAATAAAGATGTAATAAAAATCCGTTATGTTTTTGAAATTAAGATGCAGAGGTTGAAAGAACTAAGGTATACGTACCGTAATGGTAATGCACAAGTAATGGTGTACACGTGCGAAAGTTTAGTGAAACATAAATTATGGCACTTATTTAATTAACTCTTAAATTAATTTATGTTTTTTATTTTATTTTTCTGCGCCAAATTTGTAAAATTACTTTTTTACGCTAAAATTAAAATATAATCAAAAAAAAGAGAAGTAAAATTAATTTTAGCAGCATAAATATTACACCTGACAAATTTGTTACACCTTTAGGAGTTAACTAAACTAATTAAAATAATTTTCTATTATAATAATAATCACACTGTGGTAGTATTCAGGTGGTGGTAGCTATGATTATGTGGTTAATTCTAAAAACGGTTATTAAAATATCTTGAAAAATTTTTGCGTATTTTTATAATAAAAACATTAATTTGCGTTAAAAGATAAGTAATAATTAAAATTACAAATATTTCATTTATAAACTAGCGATGCATTCGCTGCACACAGTGAAACGAAAGTGAAATTTGATACAGTATTTACCATATCTTCTAACAAATAGACACTATTTTTTTCCTAAAAATTTAATTCTAATAATTTAATAGCAATATAATACTGTATCATTAAATATATAAGTAAATATTAATGCAAAATTATCGAAATACTATTTTATATAACTTTAATTACTATTATTTATCATTTAACTTATAATCATCGCGTCATACAATCACTAAGATTAATGATTTTTCTATATAACAGCCGATTTTTTTACCAGATAAAGAATAGTTAACTCATAGACCTGGCTTTTATAGAAACAAATACTTTCACCGAAACAAAAGAGGTATAGGTATAGATATGAGTATTTTTTTGAAATGTAAATCTGCTGTTTTGAACCTAATTTGAGCATAATTTGATTTATGCGTTTTTCAACTTTCTTGAACAAAGTTTTACATAAATTATAATCTAAGGTTAAGTTTATTTTTAAGTGTATATATATATATCGCTCTGATATGATAAAGGCTCGATTCGAAAATTTTATGTTGAAATAAGTTTCAATCATTGAATTGCCTCAAATAGATTATTATGAAACATCTCGATTATAAATTAGTTCTTAGTAATTCATTATATAATTCTAGACTAATCATACGATGAATGATGTTTACTTTTCGCATACATTAAGCTGTATTTTAAACTTTAGATGTTAATAATAACTAAATTTACGTCTGAATGTATTTATTTAATTGTCTAGAAATAGAATGTTTTTCCAAAATTTAGAGTTAAAAAGTTACAAAGTTAAATTTTTATTAATTTCCGAACTCTTATCTTATGAACTTTGATTAGTTTCAATTGTTACATGAAAAACAATAATTAAGTTTGCTTTAATAATTAAAATAATTATGAATTAGTTGCGAAAGCGGCTATTTTTGAAATAATAAAATCAGTGTTGATATTTATCATTAAAATTCAATTAAATTCAACCAAATAATAGTTAATCTATGGTGATATCGGTCTTGTTATTGTATTCCAATAGGTACGAAATTTTTATTAGAATAACTTCTTAAAAAGTTGAAATATTATTTTTATTTAAATTTTTATATTTTTAAATTTTAATAGTCTGAATTTTATTTAAACAAAATAAGTTTATTAAAATTAATATAAGTTAAATTTTATAAATTAAGCCACAAGTTAAATAAACATTTGTACTGAAATGAATTTAAATGATTTAATAAAACTCGAAATAAATATACAGTATATAGGATAGAAAATATTTTAAATTATAAAAAAAATCTTTAAGTGTGGATCTCAGGACTGAGAAGGTAACTCTGAAAACTATATTTTACTTATTTTTTGAACAGTTTTGCATATACTCTTTTTTAGCCATTAGCGCTTATAAGTGTTCCACTTACTAATACTACTAGAGTCTCATCGCCTGACAGTTACAGTTTAATGTTATTACTATATAACTCACAGCCACTATTTTCTTCTTGTTTCCAATATGTATTTTAACCGTAAGCCAAATTGCATGAGCCTATCATAATTCAAAGAGTTATCTTCAAATAAAGAATAACCTATATATACAGAGATAGAGAGCCAAAAAACTATGATCAAACTGTTTAACAAAATAATAATAGACCGAAATGTATAAAAACACTATCATATTGAAAAGTTATGGCAACGTTTATGTCTGCAATTTAGAAATCAATTAACATTTTTTGTTTGTTTGTTATTGAATGTGCGATTGCTATATATATTAAATTAGTTATATTTGTGTCTGTATCACAGCTATGGAAATAAATTAAGGCTACTACGAGTTGAGCAGCGTTTATCAATGTTTCCTCAATGATTATGCTCACGCTATCTTATTAACTATCTTTGATTTTCTTTTTTAGAAAAAAAGCAACACATATTATTTTAAACTTGTTGTTTATATATAATTACCAATGAATTTAATTGAGTTAATGATTGAGAGAATGTTAATACATTTTTCAATGAATTAAAAATTCAGCAAAATGTCATAAAAGTTAATCAAATTTGAAATAAATGTTAGCAATAAATATGATATGATATCAGAATATATCTATAAATTGCGAATATAGCTCAAAACAGTACTGCACCACAGCTTTTGATTTCAGTTTAAGTTTGAGGTTACGCTTGTATGAGTGCTAAAGTATTTTAGGGTTTGATTGTATACCTATCTAGTGGAACTGAATCATACTGTAAAGCACTAAATTAAACATATGACCGAAGAGGAAGCCCATAATCTTTTCGGGCACATCAAATGTAATAACTGCTTTCTGTGTAAATTCATTTATTAATTTTCTTCCTCATTCTAGAATTAACATCACCATTAATTCGATTATTTGTAATTAAAAAAATTTTTGTTTTCTGTATCTTTCTTTTTAAAAAAAATCACCCATTCTTTAATTATTATTTAAATAAAAAAATATGTTTTTTTTCTGAAAGTTTATGATTTCAAATTTTATCATAATATGTTAAGCACAGTGTATTAATATTTGAAGTGTCATACAATTATAATTGACACACATCTTTATTATTTACTTGTTTAAGCTGCGCATGAATGTTTCAAAAAACTCAATACATATTTTAATCAAACAAACTCTCATACAAGATATTATGTTATTGAAAAAATTTTCAAACAGTGTGGCATAATAGACACGCGGTGACAATATCGTGCTAAACAATAAAAGAATAAACTGATGTATATTTTTGCAAACTCGATGTCTTTGCAAACTTTATTTTCTAATTATTTGTTCAGCGTGTCTGTTAAAGGATAAACATTATATTATCGAAAGTATTAAACCAAAGATTTTCTAAACCAGATGTTCTAATTTGGTAAACGTTTTTTAAAAAAATTCAAATAATAAATAATTCTAACTAATTTGGCAAAAAAATATAAATTTATAATTTCAATTAACTTGCAGACAATTTATTGGATTTAATTAAATTGTTTACAAAAATTATAGTAATTACAGTTTAATACACATAAATTGCTAATAAATGATAGTAAACAATATTGCATAAAGTATTTTCTATTAATTAAAAACTTTATATTTTTAAATTTAAAATTTTAATACTAGTTGAATAAAATAAATGTTTCGCGTTAAAGCTAAACAGACGTACGTCATCGTTAGAATTTCTATTATTTTCAGACAAAAAACGAGTGAACACGTATCATATCATTTTGACTTTCAAAATCACATATTAAAGTTATTAAAAATATACATTCTAGACAATATAAGGAAAAATATATTTTAAATTTGCAATAAAATGCAATAATAATAATTTATTTGTGTGTAACACTCTCTCATTAAAATTAAATTTGAGTTTAAACACCTCATAAAAATTTAATGATTAGTTATTAAAGTATGATATGTTTAAATTCAAAGAATATGATTCTTTTTTTTGTGTCGCAATTTCTATTTTATTTTTTTTATATTTTCGATTATTATACAAAATAAATAAATCGATAGCTAATATGCTGTTAAACTAAGGGTTATGTGTGCGAACATACGAAATAATTTTCAAGTATATGTGCCTGAACTTTAAGGAAAATAAAACAAAAACTTAGTTACACGCCATTACATTCTTCGAAGTTCTTTTTTTGTCAATAACTGTCACACTGTACTACTGTATGAAATGTGCAAAATGTAAACTCGCACCAAAAGAACGATTTTTTGTATAATTCACTTCCAGTTGCAACAAAAGTGAAAGTAGAGCGAAGGTAGAGCTTAAGAGTCTATATAGAAGTATAGCAATAGAGAGAGAATTTTTTCTTTTCCTGATAAGAGAGTATGCGTTCCGCTTTGAGATTTCAAGCCTACTGTAAGTTATAGTGTTCTTCGCTCACTGAGAAAAAAATTTTCATTCCCTTTCAAACAGAAAGCAACAATTTTTTTATTACTGTTTTCACTTTACCTTTACAAATGTTTATATTTTATTGAAGCCTATATTCTGTGTTTGCCTGTGAAATGTAGTGACTCGTAACCACACATACATTTTCTTCCCTGTTGTTGTTCGCAAAAATAAGAATAACTACTGACTTGGAACAGACTGCTGACCCAATTGTGATCTGCATGTCATTAGACAATTATTTTATAGATTTAGTATATGTATGTAAGCTTACACTTACTAGTATGAGTATGTGTATAAAGTATTGAGTGCTACGCGAACTATTGAAGCGTACTCTCAATTCTCGATTTAAATAATACGCATTGTGTTATAGTATCGAATGCTCGGAATGCTATGCGATCTATACATCACTAACATCACTATTCGATCACTACATCACATCACTACTGCATTGCAAACTGCAAACTGCAAACTGCATCATACATATAGTGATATGAGTGATGGTCGATGCGATGCATTGCTGTGTGCATTGTTCGATGCTAGTAATGATAGGGCGCTCAATTGACACTCATATATAGATTGTTCGCAGTGATGCAAGCAAAAGTAACAATTTTATGGTCACCAAAACATGGCTCTGTTCAAGTGGAATATCATTCGCATGCATCAATATCTGTCTTAGGCTTAGAGAGTATGACTTTGCTCTATACTCTATATGAGGGTGTGTCTGCAGCAGTCACTTCACGTACAAAGCATATGATGGCACAATATAGTGAACAGCGTTGCAGCGTATGCTGTGCTACAACTATGCTAAAAGACATTTCCAACTTTAATACAGCCTAGCATTCGGATTTCAGAGCTCACTGCATCAAATAATAGTAGGTTTGACTTAAGCTTATGCTTGCAATGCTTGCAATGCTTCCAGACTTCCATTAGGCATTAGTTGCGATTCCAAACCTTCCCCTTCACTGTTAAGCAAAAAGGGTTTTTTAATATAGACAATGAGCTAACGAACGTACAAACGTATGTACTTTCGTATGTACTCTCATATGCTGTACTATGCTCTCGTGTATGCACTGATGTACTGTTACCAGCAGTATGTACTGTTCTGTTCTCTGTTTGTGTCTTTGCTCTAATGTAAAGATTCTTAATGTGTATGTTATTGCAAAATAGAGAATACAATGGTGAATATACTGGATTGTGACTTTTAAACTCACAATTCGATGTATTGCTGCACAAAGCCTGTTAAGCCCTCCTGCACTTCAATAAACATAATGATGATGCATAGCGGGCACAAACAAACAGACGCCGAAATCAAGCAAAGGAGCATCGCTTTATATCAGACCCATAATTTGGACTAAAGCACGGCGTCTACACTTTTTTACTCGTTTTCAACTGGCAATGTTTTTCAATCCCCACATCTATACCTTTCATCCCCTTCAATATTCTCTTCTGTCTTTGCAGCATTCTTCCACGGTCAGTCAGGCGCCTCACCATACAGAATTGCCCATAATTATTACGTTTGTACTTTCTCTCGGGCTCTAAATGTTGAAACTCATGTGAAAAATACCTTGGGCTCAATTCGAGAAAAACTTTATCATCGAACGCTAAATGTTTTCTAAAAAATATTTAATATCTTTGATTTTATTAGAGTATCACAACATTTTCGCAAATCGTCGTCATTCAATGCTAGACATCATTGTTTACTTTAATCGTTTTGTCAATTATCACATTTTGTTAATTATTTTTGAGTTTTCATCAAATTTCCATATAATTAAATTTAACGCGTGCAAAATTTTATAAATAAGGATTAAATTTTCTTTGAACAAAGAAATAAAAGGATTTTTGCACAAATAATTTAATTATTTTTCAAAAAGTTTTAACTTTTCTCGGAGAAATAAAAAAAATTACCAATAAGTGTAAAATATTTTTAATGATTTAAAATTTATGTCTTATACGTTGAAACTGTAATATATTTTATTAAGATTTAGATTTTTGGGAATTAATCTTATTTTGCAATGATTTTCCGACTTTTTTTCAAATAATACATCACTAGAATCTTATTTTTGATAATATGTACCGAATATTGCTTTTTGTCCTTTTTTGAAACTTTTCCCGATTCCTCTGCTTTTATTGCCACTATTAAGACCCGGTTTTTCACATCCTTCTTAAAACCCTTAATAATGAGCATTTAGTCATTCACTAATTAAATCAGTATCACACAACCTCTTTCATAATTTTGTTATTTAGTAATCCAGAAAGTTAAAGCTTTAACCAATAATTAAATTTAGTTTAACAATGTAAAAACACATAAAAAATTTAGTTTTTAACTCTAAACCGCATGATTATATTCTTATATTATTAGTATGCGAATTATAAAATAATTTGAATATTAAGCAAATTAAAAATTAAACCTGAAAAATATTAACTTTGTATTGAATACATTTCTAAAATTCAACGTATTTTAAAATTAAAATTTTCTCGTAATTTATGCTCGCTATTTATTTTCAGATCTATTTATATACTCAATTTATTTGAATATTTGTAAAAATATTTCATAGATTTATCTTTTAATTATTACATTTCGTTAATTTGAAACTAATATTTGAAAAATATCTACATTAAGAAACACGGTTGTGTTTGTTTTTGCCTTTTCAAGTTGTATTTGAATATCGGCTGTAGATAACAATCCCGTTTAACCCATCTTATGATGACCCCACCCGACCTACCAATACCGCGCCCCAAAGTGTCCCCACCTACCAAACGTGTCCTCAATGATTACTTTTCAAGACCACCCATACCCCAAAACGACAGTAAACCCACCAAGAGCTCACCACCAGGTTTATTATAAAAAATACCTTCGCCAAGGTTCGAAAATAGATTTTCCTCCTTAAAAATTCTAGGCCCTTGCTTAAGCTTCACTTTTCAAGCTGAATTCATTGGTAGCGCAATCAAGGGTTTTAGGGTCCGCAGGCAGACACTCAGTCAGACATACATACAAAATTTGATATTAAGTGATGCGAAATAAATAATTTCAAATATTTTAAATTTAGCTGAAACATTATTAATACTAATAATACAAATACTTATATTTAGAATAGTATAATTAATTATAAATTTTTTGTTTTTTTATAAGCTAACATATTCATAAAGTAGTTTTTGCTATGAAGTTTAAGATGATTCAAAAATATTTTTCAATTCGTAAATTTACTTAAGTTTAAAAAAATAATAAAAACTATAATTAATAAAAATGCTATAATAAAAAACAGAATTTATATTATTTAAGAGTAGTTGTTAAAATCATATTTAAATGACAAAGCATTTTGAATAACCTAATTTTTAATAACTTTTGCCCTTTTAATACTTTTATAATAAAAGTTTTATTATAAAAATCGGAATTAAGAAATATTGTTAAAAAAAACTTTCTAATAATAAAAAACATAACGTTAATGTTAATAATTAACCTCTTCGTACTCAAAAAATCACTTTTTGATTAATGGGTTTTTATAGAAGTTTTTTGTAATCTAGATAATTTTTTAAAAATTCTTAAGTTTAATATTTCTTATAAAAAATTATTTGCGTTTAATTAAATACATTTTGATTTTGAAAAAAAAATAAAATTGAAAATTATAGTGTTATATATAGTTAGTTATATATTGATTGGAGTATTGTATTATTTTATTAGCTAAGGTCATGCACAGACTAGCTATACATTTGCTAATCACTAAAACACAATTTTAAGATTTATTGGAATTTTGTGAAATGCGGAAAAAAGACATTTGTTACACAGATATATATTAGCAAAAACACGAAATGATGACATAAGATATGTATATTTATAAATCGATAAAATATGAAATAGATTATTATATCGATATATTACTAGTGACATGTGTGTACATAACATTAGATGTCTTCGAACGTAAGTTAAACATAATGTAAACATTAGCGCTAACCTTAGAGTTTATAGATTAGAAATTGCATTATTAACGAAGTAGTAATATGTATGCATAATATAGTGCAGCTCTTTAACGCCTCTGCATAACACGATTCTTTGAGGCACATAATTGATAAAAGTAACATTAATGCCGATTTTTCGTGCCGTGTATTGAGTCCACTCTGAATATGTTAGCATTAATGGCTGAGAGCAGTGCTTTTCATCGTAACTGTTCTTATATGTGGATTACAAAATACGCTCGTTATGATGAGGCGTCGTTTCGCTCATATGAATTGGATGTCCTCTGAATCAAAATTAATCACAGTCCCCAGTGAGACATTAGTGTGCATACAATTTTGGGCACACATACACGTGCACACGAGCAGATTTTTATTTTCTGTTTTTTTTCCTGGGGTGTGAGAGCTTTTCTATTAAATCTCATGAAAATGAGTTACTTTTTTGTTAGGTTAGCCCCGATTGAGACGTGTTATACTCGCTATTCAATGTGCATATGTGTGAGTGTGTGTGCATATGTGTGAGTGAGTGAATGTGCATATGTGTGTGTGTGTGTGGCTATACATCGATGGGGTCAACCAATCTAACATGGAGTATTGAATATTGTGCACTCTAGAACCCCAGAGTGTCGTCACCCCACCCATAACATGCGTTCGACCAACGTTAAGGGTTTTGCAAAAAGTCAAGTTCACATCGCAACACACGCGCTCACCAACAGTGAGCCATGCGATGCGACGTCAGATTAAAAATAACTTTTTTAAAACTACATGCAAAATGTACATTCAATATCAATCACATTCAAACGCTTCATTCATTTACCTCTCAATTTAATTCCCACTATATTTCCTATTGAACAGTAGATAAAACCATTTCAAAAGATATTTAGAGATCTGTTTAAATATATATATACACACAATTAAATGATTCCATTAAACTAATTATTTTAAATTCATTCATTAGGAAAAACCTTTTTTAATTTCTTTTTGTGCGAAAAAAAGAAGTATTTATTGCTTCGCTTGAATGTTAAATAAGCTTTATTTAATGTTTTTATTTATTTCAATGTTGAAAGTATTTCTGAAACATTAGCGAAGAAAAACTATTGGAAATATAAAAGAAAGTTTTACACCAAAAAAAAAATTCTTTTTTATTTACATTTTATAGTTTCTCTAAAATAGATGATAAATTATCTAAATTTTATAAATATTTTTTTATTTCCAAAACAAAGTTTAAAATCAAGATAAAAAGATATTTAATAAAAAAAACAAACTTTTATCAAAACATAATTTATAATAAAAAAATATACAGAATTACGTCATAAGACTTACCCCATTCGACAATCGTGTCAATCATGTAACTGCTATTTTGAACAATTCTAATAGTGAATGATGTATAGCGTGATGACGAAATTTTTGTCAAATACTGGTTTTTTTTGTTATGGACGTAAGTATTGTTTTGATAGAAATTGATGAAATGGTGATTGTGATGCTCTCTCACATGCTATCGCACGAGAATACAGTGAAAAACTAAATAGAAGAGAGTGAATGCTGGTTTGATCAGAGAGTTATTACAGCTCACGGAGACTTGATGTGTCAGTTGTTTGCTTCTCTCAATTTCTATTTAACTTTAGTGTTAACTGCTTTGCGCTCTGCGTCAAACCAAATAACAGGTCCCAACATTGATAAAAGACCTTCCATAGCAAAATAATTAACATAAATTGGCTCATTTGGAAGCAGCTCTTACAATGAAACTATAGATTAGAGAAACAGTATAATTTGCGAAACCTCAATATCCTATATAATAGTCTGCCTTAAATTTCAGCATATCTATAACTATAACTTAAACATTAGCGCTATATAAAGAATAACATTCACAAAAAGTGAATTAAACTTAATAATGGTTATTATTCATACAGACTTTAAAACACCTTTTTTGTAGCGCTAGATAACAATAAAAATCGCAATTTTAATAAAACTGTTACTACAACGAAAACAACTGTTTTTTTCACTCAATTAATATGCATTATATTTAAATATATATTTTTATGATTTTAATAACAATGCCATCATTTAAAATAAAAGCGTCTTTTAAATTGAGATTCTCGGAACTCATCTCTCATTCTCTCAATATTGTAAATTTAATTTTAATTAGTTTAGCAACTTTTTAAATGGAGCAGCATTTCTGTTATGCAAGCCTTTTGTCAAGCGATTATCTGCCGTTTAACTAAAAACAATTTTTTTCTAACCCTCTTCTCGCACTGTGTAAGTGTATTCTTGTACAGAAGTGTAAAAACTGATAAGATTTTTAGAAAATCGTAAACATTTGACGGACATTTCCGCTCCAACTGATTTATTTTGGCTTTTACAAGAAAAGCTTTTCTCGTTACCTGTCGTTAAGCTTTTTCTGCACAATTGTTGTACCCATATGTTAGTGTCTGTTCGTTCAGTTGCTTGAAACATTATTTTCTGAGGCCCTCTTAAATTTTTTTTAAATTTTTTAATTCGATAAAAAATTTATAATTCTTTTTTTATAACAATTAATCATAATTTTTAATTTTTGTAAAATTTTAAATTAATGATCATTTAATATAACTTATTATATAGTTTTAAAAAAATTATGTTATAGGTTACAATACTATTGTTGTAATATACATTTTTATACATAATTTCGTAAAAAAACACAACATTAATTTAATTAAAGAACATAAGTTATTATTTAAAGTCTTCCCATTACATTAGCCTCCCATCTCGATCGAGCGCGCAACACATCTTTTATACAGTACCGTATATCCTACTATGTTATATATATTTTAACTTAAAATAAATTTATATTTTTTCTAACAATAACTTATTTCAATAATACCGCCCGATTACTTTGAAACAACAGTCAAAGAGCGTTCTTGTAAAACATATATCGTAAACACATAAAAATCGTAGTTCGGAATATCGGCGTACTTTACGAGACGGTCATTATTGTTTAAAAGGTCTTTGCATCTCATAATTTTCTTAGTTTTTAATTTAGAATTCGCGCATTATTTCCAAATTTCCTAAATAATTGCATTGTTAGAACCTGGAAATTTTTGGGTATTGTTTACCTAACTCTCCTTTTGTAAGAAAAATCTAAATTAAAAAATTGTGTTGTAATACATTAGATTATTGGGTTTGGAGTATACTTTGTGTGACTGTTTTTTGTTTAATTTAATTTTATTTTGCATTAATTTATAAAGTATTTGTAGATATTTTATAATTCCTTAAAGTTTTAATTAAGTTCGCGATGAATTGTAAAAAGTGAATGTTAAAGCTTTGTTGGCGTACAAAGTTTTTGTTTACCAACATATGTTATAAAAATATTGAATAAATTAATGTTATATATAAAGATATATAAGAATCACAGTATGTGGTAAATTACTAATGTTTGGATCTCGCTTTCGGCGCGAAAGGATGTGAGCGCAATTACCTAACGGAAGAGCAGGGTTAATCTAAAGGGAAAACTGAACAATTATAAATAAGAATAAATAGTTGATCATAATTTTGTTATTAAATAAACTGAAATTTTGACATATTCCTAACATTGTATTTTAACAGCAGATTAGAACAAAGTACTGTATATCCCAATATTTTACAATACAGACTGTAAAGTAAAGAACAGCCGAGAATATATATTTATTTACAGACTATGAGGAAATTTGCAAAATAAAGCAACTCAGACAGAGGCTATGAACCAAAAAGGTTATTCAAATTTAAATTGAAAAAATAATTAAATAATTAATTTAATTTAATGCAAAAGTTTTTGTTGTTTTTGTGTTGAATCTATAAATTTGATAATAGACAGAATAATTTTCGAGTTCGCTAAAAATATATAGACAGTGTAATTTTATTTTTTTCTCGTAAGCGTAATATACAATACATATACAATAAATACATTATATTATGTTAACAATTGTTGATTCATAGATGGATCATGCGAGTGGTGATACCAAGAATATTGTGGAATGTAACTATTACTCATAGCGGCCACTTTGGCAGAGCCCATATCCCACGCGGTGATGGGTGGACTCATTGCTGGCGGGCTTACGGCTGTAGCTATTGATGAGTTGCTCGCCGCTACCGAAGCGCCACCGACCGAAAGCAATGGTGGTGGCGGTCCAACGCTTGGCGGTGAATGAGTTTCTGGTGTTTCTGGAGGTGTTTGTGGTGTTGAAGCATTTGTTGGTGGTCCGAGTGATGTGCCCGTTGTACCCGATGAGTTGGGCCCTCCCTGGCCTCCTGACCCATTCCCGCCCTGACCACCTGGTGGAGGTCCACCTGATCCCGATTGCTGAGCTTTTAGCATTTTCTTGTACTTGCTCCGTCGGTTTTGAAACCATATCTTTACCTATTGGCGAATTTAAAAAATACTTTACGTTAGTAATGAATTATAGATCCATATTCATTGTTGCAATTATTGCGCGAAATAGAAATTTTTGCTGTTAATAACATTTCAGTCTTTTTAATTTAAAAGAAATTTATGCAGCTGTTGGTACTAAAAATTTTAGTTTTTCTTCATTCCTATTATTTGTAGTAACTTCAAGTCAAAAATAAAATGCATTTGTGCAGAAAAGTACAGCAACACTGTAAACATTAAAATACAATTAAATTATAAGTAATGCATAAAAAATGTATTTTCATATTCTCTGTGTAAAGCATTTTAAATTGCGAAAAATCTTTCTTTTTCTTTATGCAAACTTATTTCACTTGGAGCTCATTGTTGTTGTTTTTATCTGGTGACACTTTTATTTCCTCGTATGTAAGAGATAAGTTTAACACTAATCTGTATTTAAATACGTATTTAAGTCATTTTCTAACTTATTGGCTGAAAATCTTAGGGTTGCGAGAAATCGTAACTTTTACAATACTTTATGCTACAATAAGTTTTTAGAGTGTTTTTATTTTGTTTTTTAATTGATTTTTATCAGTCTGCTATCATAATTATAAAATACACGCGAAAGTGTATTAATCAAGAAATCAATTTTGTTGACACAAATCTCTATATTATAATTATTAATGGCTTGTAATGTAATGCTAATTCAAAGGCAATATTTTAAAGATATTTAAATCGTCATAAATATGCTCCACATTGATCATGACGTTGGATAGAGAATAGCATACAGTATGCGTTTCACATTAAAAAAAATGTTGGAAAACATAAATAACTCGAAAGTGAAACTAAAACTGAAACCGGTATCAAACAGGATGGCCTTTATAGACGTAGTTATGTGTATAGATATACAGTATATTATGATGCACTAAACCAAGGAAAACATGCTCAGAAATGGGAGGAAACTCGATTCGTAGTTTTTTGCATCAGATGGTAATGATAATGACGACGATGGCTATGATGATGATGATGGCGTCTAAGAAAATAAAGCCCTCGGCAATAACATTCAGTTTGCTTGCATGTACAGCATGAACAGCACACAGCACTCAATGCACACTCTGTACATCAGTTTTGGGCCACAAGCAAACGTTACAAACGTTACCAACGCTGCAAACATTGCGAACACTACAAACGCTGCTAATGTCTTATGCTATTTCTTAATGTACTTTACGACCTTCGCTACACAATGTATTTGACTGATTGCTCAAATAGTAATACAGTAATACTCCTAACGAGTAATAATACTCATAATACTTCATTCTAATCATGCATATCTATATTATATGAAATAGTGATATGTTAGCAATAACGCATAACGTATAACGCATAACGTATAACGTATAACGCATAACGCATAGCGCATAACACAGTGGCATTATTTTTGTTTTAAACTCGTAACAAACTTAATAGGACATAGCAATACGCTTTACGAGCAATCAGGCTATCAACAACAGACACCATCTAACACTAACACTAACTTCCTTTTTCACAAACACTTGTGCTAAAAGTGTGGAAAATCCAGTTAATGTTAACGAAGCTCAAAAGGAAAGTTTGTCTAAATTGTCAACATTTCAAATTCATGGCGTATACTAGTTTTTTTATTCCTCAAATCAAATGACAAAATTCTAGTTAAAATAATAAAACTATTTTAGCGCAAAACTTTTCTATTACTAAAACCTTCTCAAGAAAGTTTTTGTCTCTCATAGTATTATTTTTTTTGTTTCTTTTACTTTCTATGCCACAGACTTCAAGGACGGTGTTTTGATCTTGGATTTTATAATTAAACATATTCTTTGATATATTCCTCGTTTAGTGCCTCACACGCTAAAATACACTAATAGATAAAAATCTTTTTGAATATGCAAATGTATAAATGAAGAAAAAAACTGCTATAACGAATGAGTAGAGTTAGAGCTGTGATATTAATTATTCTATCATTACGATCATAAAAGGCAAATTAAAGGCGGTCTTAATGAAATAAAAAATAATTTCCATTCATTGAAAAAAAATTTATGACTGAATATTATTCAACGATAAAATATTAAGTATGTCTTGAAACAAATATAAAGAAAAGATATTTTTTACATTTAACTGTACATTCAGTGGCGAAATAAATGTCTTAACTATAGATACTAATATAGTACTGGTATACTGCTATAACTTTTGTAACGTACGAAGAATATAAAGTTAGGCAAAAATTTCGAGATCCTATCGGTTTCCAATAAAATTCAGATCTACGCTAAACTGTATGACGAATAAAATAAAATATGGATTTACTACTTAACAAAACACAGTGGGAAATATAACATATTTTTTGATATGTTCAGTGCTACTGTACATCAAGTCAATACTATTGCGATACGAGTAAATGCAAAAATAAAAAGTATGTACGAATGTGTGAATGTGTTGTGCTTTTTTCCGATCATACAACAAACAAGTCATAGTAACTTATATGAAATGGCACTTCAAATGCTGCGATGAACACAAATGGCATCGAATCTCACTCTCTTTTTTCTCTCTGTTCGCTCTGCTTTATGCTAATGTTTTTTTTTTTGCTAAAAATTGTATACATTTTTTATCGAACTGAGGTTATTCAAAATACGTTTGCGTGAGGATGATATGAATATATAATTAGAGCACGAAATTTCAGTGTAATTAAAGTGAAAAAAGCAGTGGTAAAAAAGCATAACTTTATCTGTTATGCATGAATGAAAAAAAATCGTTTTCTTAGATTATCTTAAATTTATAAACAAAGATAACAAATATAGCTTAAATTAACATAAAATTCAATTTATCGAAAAATATTCAAACTAATGTTTTAGTGTGAAAGTAAGAAATATGACGTAAACATAATTTGATAATGCTATTGTGTTGATTTAGTTAAACACTTTTATTATTAGGTAACTAACGGTAAATAGAGAGTTAGTTGCGCGACATAATTGTCAGTAAGGTTCGCGTATTCACTTTGAAAAGTAAAGTTATCTGAAATTAGCTCGTAATTGATTGAATAATGATAAAACAGTGTACCAGTTTGGTGGCAACTTTTGAAAGCCTCAAATTAATCAGGTTGTTATGAAAATAATTATTTTATCACATCTAAAATAGTGGCTTTTTTATAATAAAGAAGCAATTAATGGGATAAAGCCTTTCCACACCTCATAGAGCACTTTCCGTAAACTTGGTAATACAATCAACGTCATTGTAAGCCGTAATAAAAAGTTAGTAAACCTGCAATTAGCGCCCACAACACTGCTTATTAGATGGGCAGACTATAATAGAGTCGGGATTTAATAAGAAAACATGTTACATTATTACATACATAAATACTGGAATAAGGAGTCGCCTCCAAACTTACGATCTTAATTTTGGTGCAATTAATTGATTTATAGCTACTTTATCAGAATGATATGAAATTAATCAAATCAAACATCATTGCATGCATCATTTAATAGATATATTTTGTTCTAGTGGTTCTAGTGGTCTACTACTATCCTCTACTGGTCTACTACTATCCAATACTGTCTCTACAATTTTTACTGTCTTTACTGAAAACAATTGTAAATCACTCAAAACAAATTGTTTGTGCAATTTGTATGCGTAACAAAAGGTGCCATAAAGTTGTACATAAAATCGCAAGAATGTATTGTTATTGATGCTAATGTGACAGTTGGGTCTGTTTGGACTGTTCCCATGAGTGAAGTACTCTGTAATGTGTAAATGTGTAATGCTATTTAATATAAATGGTAATACTTTTACAATTTATTATCACATCCATTTACTAGCATAGCAATGGCAGTGCGAGAAACATTGTTGAACACTAATGAACCCATAAAAACGAAACTTGTCATGAAGAGTGTCATTTATGTGAGTTTGCCTTATGGGATACCTTTTACCACTCAACAACATTAACAGATCCTTTTCACTTTCTACACCACTTGTAGCACACCGTTAATAGCCTTGAATAAAGGACCAGAAGAATTCACGCTGTGATAGTGAAACTGGCAAAACAATGAATATTGGCATAAGTCGTGAGGCATAAGGGGACAGTTGTAATACAAATATATGTACTGCAACACAATACCAATACAAGCAATTGGCAATACTTTCGTTTTTCTTAGCTTTCTTAGCACAGCTTTCACTTCACTTGTTTCACATCCGTAAACTTTCAATATAGTAATTGATTAAATGATAACCTAGTTTTGATTTTGATCTACAATTGTATTAATAAATTGCTGTGTATAAAAGAAACTCAACCAACCAAAACCTATAACAAATACTAACGATATGTGCAAAAATTATATATTATAACTTTTTTTATTATTTTTTGTACGAAACAATTCTGTCTTAACAAGTGTGACTAAGCATATCAGTTATAGCTGTGAGAATGTGAATATTTTATTCATTTTCGAGCGCTTTCACATATATTTTCATGTTTCTATCTCATACTATGCATACTTCGCATACTTATCTCTCATACAGACTATACAAACTGTCTTTGACTTTTGTCAACATGTTATGAGATATGATTATACCGGTGTATGATATCTAATTTTGAATCTATATATCTATATACGAGATACTCTTCCAATTCTTTTTTTCAAATTAAATAACCTTACTTATTATTATTGCTAAGTATTGAAAATTTTGGCAAATTATATTGTTTAATTCTTTAATTAACTATGAGTTGTGTTAAATTAAGCTAACAATAAATTTTAATTTTAGAAAGTGATACTTGTTTTTTGAATCAAATTTTAAAACACATTTCATTTTTTCCCTTTCAAAAACTTGTTATTACAAATTGATCACAAGAACACAGAGAATTATTTATTGATCGACAATGCATTTCCTAAATTGCTATCATTTTAAATAAAGTAAACAATTACTTATACTGAATAATTATCGGATGTGTGTGTATGTGTGTGTAAAACCGGCACACATCTTGATCTATTAGACTTACATTAAATTCGATGGTTAAACAATATGATGAGAAAAAAATCATAAAAATATCATCATATCGCACACACACTTTGATATAATTGTTGAAATGGAAATGTGATTTTTATTACTCTCACATAAAATTAATCCATTAGAATTCGAATAATAAATATATATATTTATATATATATATATGTAAAACTATGCAATCAAAAAACCATTAATGAGTGATATATCAGAGGATTTTATTCACAATTATTCTTCTCACATTAATATGAAGTTTTTAATGAATTTTTTTGTTTGGCAAAGTTTGATTCTACAATATCATGCCTACAACATTCTACCTTAATATTAGTTTTAGGATATGGTAGACTGAGAATTAAATAGTGAAAAAAACAATAAATTATATTGAAAAATATAAGGTAAAAGAAAATAAAAAGTTTAGATATTAAACATGAGATACAGTGTAATTGTGTAATGCGTTATTATTATATAATTCAGTTTTTCCTTATTTTGAAAAATCTAATTTAAATGAAAAAATTAAACAACAAATGAAAAAAATTGGCGAATATTATTAGCAAAATTGCAGAAATTTAATGCAATTTAGTTATGCTCAATAGAAAGCTGACACAACATTTTAATGTAATAATTTGTAGCTCTTAGTGAACTTTTTAATCTTTAATTTCTATCTTTAATGCTAATTAATAAATTATTACAGTAATTTGATAGTTTGTGAAATTAAATAAACATTGCTAAACTGATAATTTGTTAGTTTATCGCTTAAAATTTTTGGGGTCTGGTTGTGAATAGTTTAGAATAAGTTTAGTGTTTATCGATTGCGCTCGGAATATATTTTGAAAAAATGTGATAAGAAAATTAATTGAAACTGCCAGCACTTAGATATAGATAAGTACCGTTTAAAATAATATGTTCTGTCAGGTAGTAAAGTAGTAAAGTTGATAATTGTTTGATTTGTTTACATTTTACAACTACGATGATAAACACTATTTCAAATTTTTTACTTTTATCTTTTAAACAGTAAACAGTCATTGAAATTTTTTTTTGGATTTTCATTAATAATTTCTTGGGTTTTTGAGTTATGAAAGAAAAATTAAATAAAATCACTTCTATTTATATAATTCATTGATTAAACATAATGTGTGCGATTTTGAAAAATCATTTTAGAAAACTCTAAATAGAAATGAAACGTTGAAATCAGTTAGAAAATATTTGGTTACGCTTAAACGATTTCATTTAATTAAATTCATTGAAAAGTTTCGCATAAAAGTAAACGTTACTGGCATTTGCAAAGCATGACTATTTTGTTTGTTTGAAAGTTAAATTAAGTTGGAAATTTGAATTTCTACCTGTGTCTGAGTGAGGCCTAAAGATGCTGCGAGTTCTGCTCTCTCTGGCAGTGCTAAATATTGCGTTCTTTGAAATCTCCTATTGAGCTGTTGTAGTTGAAGACTTGAATATATGGTGCGAGGTTTTCGCATTTTTTTCCCTTTTCCATTTACCCGTAATGTTTCTTCTAAACCGCTTTTATCTATTAATTAAACAAAGCGAATGTTAATTATTGGAAATTTTTTAAATTGTATTTTATGTGTTCTATAGTTTGTAAAATGTTTTTGGTGTTTAGCTTACTTTGAATTTACGAAAGTATAAAGTGTTCATTTTGTTTTATCTGTTTGTGTGCTCTGTTTTGAACTATTATTTCGAGTGTATTCTGTAGATTTTTAGTTTAAATAATTTATTTTATTTGCATCTTTTTTACTAAACAATTTCGAAATACTAATTAAAAATGTATAAAATGAAACGCGCAAAACTAAATAAAACTTGAACGGATTAACCGTATTAATCGTGTGAAAGTGTAATTTATAATTCACTGAACATTAGGTAAAGACCACAATGCTATTTGATTAGGAATATACATCGTTTACATTGCAAAGTAGATAACAAATAAAACACCATTATTTACAAAAGTGTATTTGAATAAAAAACATTTTTGGTTCATTACTATAAGTACAGTATTGAGAGGAATTGGTTGGTCGACAATGTATTTACTTTATGTTAGTTTGTCACGCGAATACATATGTTGCTCTTCTCTTATTGCTCTGATGCTAATCATGCAAACTTTTGTTTTTTTTAAATCTCAGCTAATTTTAATGTTTGTCCAAATGAATTAAGATATATTTAAAATCAATAAATAATTTATTTGTGCCACTCGTTGAACATATTGATAATTAACTTATTACTAAAATCAAATTTAATTTATTAATAGTTAAATCAAAATAAACGCTTTACTCGTTTTTAGTAAACTAAGACATAGTTCAGTAGAAACATAATTATACTAATATGATATGCCATTGAATAGATGATGATTATTGTTTAAAAAATAATCAAAAGTTATTCATAAAATAATAACAGTAATCGTTTACTGGTAATCACATTCTTGTGACAACATTATCTTTTATTGCTATTTATTTAAGTTATGGTAGTTGACTGTATTAAAAAAGGGAAAACATCAACCTATAATTTGATGGGTTAGGTCCAATTATAAATGAATGCAATGAATGGTGCAATTTGGCGCTTCCTGACACCCTCACCACATATTATATACTTATATACGTGCTTAGCTTTAAATCCTATTATCTCATAAAATAACATCACTTATGACCATTTATACTGTGTTTATGTCTAACAACTATGATCACAAACAATTTAAGCATTTAACTGAAAATTAGAGATTAAGCTAAAGTGACCAGTAATTCTGCAATTCGGTAATGCAATAATTCGGTAATGCAATAATGCGTAATGCATGTAATGTAAGGTAGAGTTCACGTAATGTAATGTTGTCACGTACTTAATGACTTACCATCTCTTGGAGGTGATGGACAAGGAGCACACGTGGTAACATTTGGTGGATATGTGCTTAAGTATGGATGTCCTGAATGATGAGAATATGTGTTATGTAATGGTGAATTGTTCATAGCAGCGAACGAATAGGCGCCTAACGAACGTGACTGCTGTCCTGCAGCAGCGAAAGCCGCCTCATGTGCAGCTTGCGCACCAGCATTCGAGTATGAAGACCTGATGCTGGAGTATTGGTGATGAGGCATTCCTAATCCTGCGGCAGCTGCTTGCTGTTGTATTTCCATGAAAGCAGATTTATTGCTGACCGCGTCCTGATCGAGCCCGTCCACAGTACCCGCCATACTCGGGTATGTGGTAGAAAAGTCCGCAAAGTTCAACGTGGTGACGGTTTGCGCGGTTTACTAAATACACTAAATTCAATCCAGTACTTCAATCCAATACTAATTTTATGATCACAATACTGTTGTCATATGCAGCAATAGCAGCAAAAGTGCGATCAATTGTAATTGTAATTCACAGTAAGCAGAGAACACACCTCTTCGAGACACCTCTTACAAGCGAGTATTATTTCTATTTTAACACAAAATTACTCTTCGCGTAAGTAATAATGTCTCTTCTCTACTTTACGATCAACAGCTTTAAACTAACGCGGACGCCTTCCTTTAGCAGTCTCGGCGGTCATGAATATGGATACGTGATGTTACAATAGCTACACCCGACCTTCTTCGCTAAGCTCTACCATTGGCTCCGTCTATACATTCATAGCCCATTTTATGCGTTGTGCACAAAAACTAGAACCACTCCCGCCGATGTCAATCAACAACTCAGTGTACCTCCCAATGAGTACATGCTAATCGCCTGAAGGCAACTGCACCTTTTCAGGTAGACTCGCCTGATCTAATGTGCAGTGTGTAGTGTGTAGTGTGTATGTTATGTGTATATGCATGTGTGTGTATGTGTGCAGTGTGTATGTGTATGTGTATGTGTGTGTGTGTGTGTGTGTGTGTGATCACACAAAACTTTTAAACCACTATTTCTATTTTATATTTATTAAACCATAATATG
>JAQIVF010000455.1:0-22430 GCA_034698365.1 Steganacarus magnus
CGGTTTATTACATCCTGCCATAAAACTTTTTTCAGGCAAAACATAAAAAAGTTTGCTAATTTTTATTTAATTGTTTAACTGTAAGATGTCTCTACTTTAGATTAAAGCGATTTACACAATCGATTACTTATCGATTGTTCATATCCTATCGGTGACTGCACTTTACCCCATAACCCAGACGATGACTGCAGTGGAGGAGAGCTTTAAGTGTAATACTGCGAAACACTTTATAAATTAAAAAAACTTATCGATTGAAAAAGCTGCACAATTGATCAAAAAAATGATTTATAGGAAACCAATTGTTCAAAAGATGGAAAAGGGGACACAGTCTCTGATATATAATAATTATATGCAGTTAAACTTACAAATTTTCTTTAATTTAGATACTAAAAATCTTCGAGGTATTGAAGGCGTGCATCGAAGCTCAGCTCAATCAAGATTAAGATCACTTTGAGCTTTTCGACACAACATTTCAGGACAATCAAATTTATTTAATATTTGAAAAGTTTATAGAAAATTTAATAAAACCGTCAAATTTTTCATCATAACTATCTTCGTTCTCAATTAAAACCCACTGTTCAGTTGGAATATCATTGACTGATTTATTTTAATCGAGACATTCATTAATAATTTTATGTCCATAGTAATTAATTGTTGATTATTAAAACCATTGTTGTTACAGTCCATCTCGTCTATCCTTTTAAAAACTGCTTTTTATGAATCTTTTTGATATTGTTTCCTCTTGTGTATTGTTGTTATCAATCCAACATCCATTTTTCCGAAATTACTTTTAAAAAAATTAAATGTACAATTGTTGCAATAACTCTGTTAATCCGCTGGTTTTACAGCCAATTGCGACATTTTAACTGTGCTTTTAACATCTTCACTTTAATGTGATGACTCCATCGAAAATTAGAAGATATTTTGTATTTGTAACGGAATTTTCTTTTTTCCAAACGTTGTCAAACCAATCTTTTATTAAAGATTGAACCAAAAAATCCCTTTCATTAGCTCTAAAAATAACGTCTTTAGGAAATATCTTTTTAGGAATAGTTTTGCGTTTGAATATAACAAAATGTAGTACTTATCCAATGTGAACTCTTACATATAAAACAATTGAGAATTAGCTTTTTACTTCGCAAGTTATTGCAACTTTAATGCTTACACTAATTTTATTAACTGTCGAAAAAAATCAAGAAATGTTTTTAGTTTAATTTGTACCCACCAGAGGGCTGCCCCTGAACGCCGCAAAACCTTTTGCCATAAAAAGGGCCTTGAACTCTCTCGCTCTCTTTAATTTTGTTTTTTGAATAACACACTTGTGTTATCAATTTATTACACGAAAACACGCTTTCAATTGATTTCAATAAAATTTTGTTTTTCAAATCATCGTTCATTTCATTGTTTTGTGTGATCATTGTCCATCATCGGTCACAATTTGGCGCAGTCGGTAGGAGACGACTGATTAGAAAGACGAAAAACAATAGAAACACGTGAAAACAGAAAAACCGCAATTCTCAACACAAAGAAATCAATGGCGAAAAGGAAACAAAGAGCGGCAGCGATGTCTCATAGTCAAACTCCAATGCAAACTCGTAGCTCAACTCGTGCCTCAACAACTCAGACCACTCAACAGCAGACTTCTTCGGGAACACCTGAAGACAACGTTTCGCAAACGAATGACTCTGATCAGCAGGAAAAACGTGGCGCACAAACAGCAGTGATGCAACGCTTTGTTTTAAGCAACTGATTTTATTTTAAACAACGTAAGTTAACACGAAAATTCAAATAATTAGAGAGAGAGAGAGAGAACAAACATTACAAAGCATTTTATAGCAAACCGTTAATTAACCCATTGTCTCGACCCCCTCTTAACCGTTTTCCACAAACCCGTAGACTTGTTTTATACCCCCAATACCATTAAAACGTGTTGATAACCATCCAGAATAATCTTCTTGTCTCCTGAGGGGTACATTCTTACCTTATGTAATCTGAAGATCAGCCAAGAGTATATCAAACGATGACCAAAATTTGATCCCTAATGTTTTCAGCGTTTTTTCATGTCATAATCGATCGTTTGACACATCTGTCGGCATTTTCGGCGAACCAAAAATCGAACCGACAGTTTAATGGTTGAGAAGCCACGAAAGGTATGGCGAAGAAATTTATATTTTCGTCATACAGTTTCACCTCTTCTGTTCGCGTATTTGGCTTATTTCGTCTTAGCGTATGCGCGCCTTATGTGTCTCTTCGTCTGATTCTGGTCGTAGACTATCAGAATTTTTGCTGGCCTCGAAATTGTTTGTACAATTGTCCCAATTCTCATCTCCATTGCATTTTATAGCAAAACCGTTATGGAAACTACGATACTAGAGATCCCTGGTCTTATTCTACTAAACATTTTTAACGAAATATTTGTGTTGATTGGTGCGAAAATATTTTAGTTAACCATTTAGTTTATTACTGTTGCAAATTTATCCATTAAATTTTAAAGTAAAACATTTAATATTTGTTATCATTGATGTAATCAACATTCTTAATTACTTAAAAATAGGTTAATATTTAGTAATTAAAATGAAATTTGTTTGCAATTAATATATTATACAAATATATTAATTGCAAACAAATTTCAAACGAATTTTGTAATTTATTTAAGTCACGTGTTTCGTTAAAACGATCTCTAACTAACGATCATTTGGAAGCTAACGTTAAATAGCGAAAGCTTTCGTTAAGTAACAGTTTTTAGTAAAACCATTTTTTCGCTATTTTTATCGATAATGTCCATTATCATAGTTAACTATTTCGTTAAACCTTCGTAGAACCCACTCCATGATGTCTATCATTTAGAACAGAAACTGTCATCAAATTTTTTATCGCTTTTTGATTTGCCGAATCAGTTAGCGGTTTAAAATTTGTTTCAGAAAACTTATTTGAAATCTGTTATAGGATGTTCCGCTCTAAAACATTTTTATACTTTTAATATTTGATTATAGTAAAAAATATAAATTTGGTACTTCTTTATGAATGCTAGTTGATGTGCAGTAATGTACAATTTCTAACAATTAAAAATGTTTATCAATATTTTTTATCATATTAAAGGCAAAAAATTTAAATTTACAGATTAGTGCTTACAGACATACACACTGGTGGCATGCGATATGTAGTCAATTAATAGCTGTTTAGTGACTCAACTTATTAAACGAAATCGTAATTATTTTTATAAAAATTGAAATTAATGGAAATTAAAAATTCTCTAAAAAATACAATTAACGTTAAATTAATATGAATAATAAATTTGCTGGCTTATAAATAATGAAAAAATGCATAAGTAATACATCGATGTGAATGCATTATGAATTTATGGTTATTGTCTTAAACATAGAATGTGTAGCAATAAAATATAAAATATATCGAACCAACAACTAATAATCTTAAAACATTCGAATCCGTTAAAAATGAAAACAATTTTGAATAAATTGGATTTAATATTACCAATCAATTATTGTGATTGAATTTGTTGATTACGAATATTAACGAAAATATTACAATACTTATATAATTATGAAATAGATCTACCCTTTACTTAATTAATCGCTAATACAGAAAGTTATTCTCATAAATAAATAATTTACATCTAATAGCAATCAAAAAGTAATTATTATGAGGAATGGTATCCTATATGGTTTGAAAGTGAGTGACATTAGAGCTGCGAAATGACTTAACGAGTTTCAGCTTTATGTTTCGGCGGACGAATATCTTTTCTTTTCGATTTACTGCTTTTGGTGAAAGATTGCCAACTATTGACGCGATTCTGTCGGCTCTCCTCGTAATTCTTGGACCACTCTTTCTCCACTTCTTTCGCTTCTTCGGCATCTATTTCTTCCTCTCTCTTTCGTTTGCGTTCCTCTTGCGCTCTCTCTTCGAGCGCTCGTCTCTTTCTTTCATAATCAGCAAACAATTTCATAGTCATTACTTTAATCGAATGTCTATATTTTGAAGGGTCGTCTTCTTCGATAATTGGGTTCTTTTTTTCTTTTCTTAACTTTTTTCGTTTTTCTTCTATCATTTGATTGACCTTGAATTTTGCTTCCTCTACCACTTCGAGAGCCTTATTACGAGTTTTTTCGTCTTCTATCGCTTTATACGCTTTATTCAAGACATCGAAAGCTTTTTGCGCTCTTTCTCTATCGTCAGGATTCTTATCGGGATGTAATAATATTGATAACTTTTTATATTGCTTTTTTATTATTTCAATGCTATCTTCGGGTTCAACTAATAATACATCGAAAGCTGAAAATTTATATATATATATATTTAATATTAATTTATATTTTCAATACAGTTTCTTTATATTCAATTTAAGATATAATGCAATCAATTAACAAAAAAATGTGTTAAATTAGGAGTAATATAAAAAATACGGTTAGTATTTGCCTCATCCCTATATTTTAAGAGGGGATTTGGCGCCATAAGCATACCCTAACATAACTTTTGCTAAACCTGTACAAATTAGATTTAAAATTTCTGGCAACACTGGTCTCCATTTAAGATTGAATCTGCAATATATCACAATATATTACAAGTTTAAATAAATTCAATGGTAACACACTTTTGGCGTAAAATTTAAGCGAAAAGAGTGTTACCTGAATTTCTCTTCGTGTCTAGAAAAGTAAAATATTTTGTTGTTTGATTTCAAAATAACTCAAAATAAAAATATCAAATATAAAAGAAAATAAAAATAAATAACTATCGCTAAAAGTTAAAATTACGATTTAAATTGGCGTAAGAACTGCCGGGACGTAATAAACGACTTATTTGTTTATCAGACGTGTAAACTGAGTCACTCTTCTCGATGTGCTTCACCTCTGAGTAGAATATCTGAAAATCAGTTTCACTCATACTCCTAATTAATAAACACAAACTAAATCAAAATCAAAATTAAATCGATTGACATTTGTTGACAATTGTTGTGCGATTGTAGCGCCACATAGCGAGTGAGGCGTGAGTGGGGAGTAGTGTTAGTGTAGTACGCATACAGTACAGTACAGTGTTGTAGTCTATACTGTAGTTGTGAATGCAGTGTTCGCTCAACTTATGTCTTGTGATTTGATGTGCATTACGAGTAAAACTTTTTCTGTATATCATATCAATAGTAATAATGCCGCGAAAAGATGAGGAATACTCGCAACAGCAGCAAAGTTACGATAACGAGGAGATAGAGTTCGACTCGAATAGAGGTATGTATTGATTTGATTGATATTGGATTATCTGCTGTCGTGTCATTAATGTTTTGATGCGATACGCGTTACTGCCGGTGAAAGTATGGGCACATGTATTTGTTTTTATCACTTTTTGCGAGTTTTCACGTGCAAATACAACCTATAAGTTTGCCAGTTTATGTCCTAAAAGTGATTTAATCACAACTGTTTGCTTCGACACACAAATCAAAGCCAATAGTAAGTCAATATTCACCGATTGGGTCAATGGGATAACTATTACGATAACTATTACTTATTAGCATATAAAAAGCACTGTTGTCATGACTACCGAATGGGGAAACTTTTTTTGGGGAAAGCAGTTTCTCAATACTTATCTCACTTTAAAGTTTAACTAATTTTTGATCGATTCTTCAATGCTATGTACCGTTCTTTACACCATCATTACTAACTTTTCCTTTTTCTTATTTTTCTCGATAAATTCTCTTGAAGTTCTATTTTTTTACGAAACTTTTATTTTTCAAAATTTGATTTAGCAATAAAATTGCGAACATTTATTGCTGTATAATACGTATGATAAATATTTAATTGATAAAAATTACGTTTTGTTTTTAATGATTAAAACGTCAACTATTTTTTTAATGCAAATCTTTTTAATCTAAGATTTGTCTTAATTTTTTTTAATTTTCTCAAATTTTAAATAAGTTCTAGTTTTCTAAACTTTATTTAAATTGATTCTATTTTTAAGTGTAAGACAAAAAATCGCATGTATTAAATGAAATATTAACAAAAATTAGTTTTGCTTAAATGTAAAATTTCCTAATTTTGTTCGATAAATTTCTTTTTTTTCAATTGTTTATTGGTCTGAACATTGTTAAGGTATTTTAACACTTCGGGTCTGAACTGCAATGACAGTTCAAGCATTGCATAAATTGGCGCGTAAGTCCCGAACACGGATTCTGACCACCAAAACATGAGTCGTACTGTTGCTCGCACTTCTCTAAATAATTTGACATTCTATGTACAATTGTATCTAATGAATACTAAACAGATTATCATTAAGATATATATTAACAGTCACTAAGAATGCCTTAAATGATTTAATAATTATGTTATTTTATTGTTTTACATAAACCAAAGTAAAAGTTTAGAATTTTATATTTAAATTAAACATATTGTTTCTTATAAATGTTGTAACGATTCGATACTACATTAGTAGTTAAATGCTCACTTTATAAGATCCTGGCTCATAGAAAAGGGCAGACAAACGTGTGTGAAACTTATTCTGCCTTATTGTATAATTTTCGCAATTTTTTGTTGAAAAATAATTCGACTTCAAAAATTCGAAATATTTAAATGGAATTCTATATTTTGTAAATGACAGTATTTTTATTTTAAAAATGGCAATTTTTTAAGAAACTAAGTTGATGTAAATTTTGCAAATTTATTTATATCGCGTCGGGCTTATGAATTGGAAAAATTAGCTCGGAATTGAGCCTAAATATTTTAGAAATTTAGCTGTAATACTTAGCCATGTATCAAATGCAAGACAAAATTTGAATCAATATAGCACATCAAATATAGTGAGTTTTAAAAAGTATTATTATGTATACTTAAATAGGAAGACTGTGACACAAAAAATTAAAATTAATAACTTGTGATTAACAGCTTGATAATAATTTTATACAAAATTTTAAAACCGAAATATTTTCTAAAATGTTAGCATAATATAAAAAACAATGAAGTGATGGTTTTGTGATGTATATATATAGCTAATAGTAATCCTATGTTGCATATGGCAACGTTAACACTTCCACAGACTCCTATATCAGTATCAGCAGCTAATTTTTAGTTCACTTTCTAGTATAGATAGTCGAGCTTAAGAATTCGAGCATATGTCTGAATGTCCACCTCTCTGTATATTTGTAGCTAAATTAAACTATTAGTTTTAATTTGAATGATAAAGATTTTTTGGAAAGATTACCACCCTTTGAAAAATCGTAAAATTGTCTTTTAAATCTGTTGATTTTAAATCCCTAAAAAGTATTCTAAAGCTAGAACTTTCTAAAGCTGACCCCTCCTTATTGGGTCTTTAATCTGGCAAACTATTATTATAGTGCAAACAATTCTGGGATTTTGAAAATAAGATATAGTTTGGGTAAAAAATAAAATTAATCAGGTTTTTAGTATAAATAGTGGGCACTTAAGAAACCAAATACAATTTTGATAGATTTTATTGAAAAGTTTATTTCTTGTTTAAATTATAAATATGATTAAGATTTACTACTAAAGTAATTTTGCATATATTTATTTTTCTAAAGTATTATTGATATTTTATTTAGAAGTAATTAAATGTTAAAACGTTATTTTTCGCACTGACGACCAAATTTTACACCCAAATGTGATGATTATTAGAAATTTTTTCGGCACTTTCTACCAAAAAAAAAAATGTCTCAATTCTTTTAATACTTGTCTATTTTGTATGAATATTACCACTTCTATAGTTTGTAGAAGTTATGGAGCTATTCCTTAATTTATTTAATCAGGAATTGCCACTAAAATATAGATCTCCTTCTCTCTCACTTTTGTTTAAATTTTAGAAGGCATAACTTGGATACTTAATAGGTAGTGCACATTATGAGTAAACTTTACAGATAATTTTGATCAAACTAACACTTGTTGTCCATAAACTTCTAATCGAAAAATGTTTAATTAATAAATTTTTCTATAAACCAAAACAATCACTGATCTAATATTCTATTTTAAGGAGAAGACGAAAATGATGAATTAGATGATGATTTGCCCGATGATGAGCCTGAAGATGAAACTGAAATGGAAGCGGAAGATGAACAGACAGCAACTTTATCCGAAAGTATGACCTTAATTGCTGATTCTGAGATCAATTATGGAGATGATAGTAATACCATTGAAATGCAACAACAATCACACAAAAAAGAGAAAATAAAAAAGCGTAAAATTCGTGAGGGAAGCGATAAAAAGAAAGGAAAGAAGAAGAAAAAGAAGAAATCAAGTTTACCGGATAGTGCTGATGAAAATGATTTTCCAATGATTGGTGGAATTATAACAGACGCTGATTTGGAGTATCAAACAGAATCAAAGAAAGTTCGTAAATCGAAAAATGAAAAGATGCAAAAAAGTGTGTTAGAAATCTGTCAGGAATTCGATTTAGAAGATGTTCCTTATGATTACACTGAAGCAGATTATCAAAATCTTACAAATTATAAGCTTTTTTCTCAGCATATCAGACCATTGATTGCAAAAGCGAATCCAAAGATAGCGATGGGGAAAATGGTTACTTTAATATCAGCGAAATGGCGAGAATTTATTGCTAACAATCCCAAAAATGATAGCACACAACTAGTTGACGATGAAATTCCAAAAAAGGGTAAAAAAGCGAAAGTAAAATCTGTTCCATCGATTAAAATAAAAATTGGATCTCTGAGCGCTAATAAACGCAAAAAGCATAACACTTCTGACGAAGAAGACAGTCTAAGCGAACCAAATAAGAGTGATATAGAATTTGAGACGGCTTTAGAAGAAGCCCAAAGAGCCTCACCTCCGCCTAAATTAGATAAAAAGAAAAAAACAAAGAAAATAAAGAAGAAAAAGAAAACAAAAACAACAGCAAGTTTTCCTTCTGGAAATGGCGCGTCTGATAATGAAAATGGTTATGAAACCGATCATCAAGATTACTGTGAAGTGTGTCAACAGGGCGGCGAAATTATTCTCTGCGATACGTGTCCGCGTGCTTATCATTTGGTGTGTTTGGAACCGGAACTTGAAGAAGCGCCAGAAGGTAAATGGAGTTGTCCTCATTGCGAGGGAGAAGGCGTTCAGGATCAAGAAATTGAAGTTCCGCACGAAACCAACAATGATCATCACATGGAATTTTGCAGAGTTTGTCGCGATGGCGGAGAATTGTTATGCTGCGATGCGTGTCCTTCCGCTTATCACACTTATTGCTTATCGCCACCGCTTCGAACTGTGCCAGAGGGTGACTGGCATTGTCCGCGTTGTTCTGTTGAGCTTTTGAAGGGCAAAGTCGCCAAAATATTAACGTGGCGTTGGGCTGAGATCTATAAGGAGGACGACATAATAAAAATAGGTGAATCAAAATCGAATGACGATATTCCTGCCGCTCAACCATCAACGAGCAAAAAGCCGCAACCAAAGCCTCAGAGAGAGTTTTTTGTAAAATGGCATGATATGAGTTACTGGCACTGCAGTTGGATTTCTGAGGTACAACTTGATGTGTATCATCCATCAATGTATAGAAATTATTGCAGAAAAAACGATATGGACGAACCACCTCCTCTCGATGATGGCAGTTCTAATGATATTATTGAAGCTCCTGTTGAAACTGAAATTGAACCAACTGAACCATCCGAAGAAATTACCGCCGCAACTGGAATGAAACGCAAACCAAAAAAGAACATAAATAGAAGTGATGTTAATCTTGAAGAAAAATACTATAGATATGGCATAAGACCAGAATGGTTGCAAGTTCATCGTGTGATCAATCATAAAGTGCTTAAAGATGGCAGAACAATGTATCTCGTGAAATGGCGTGATCTTCCCTATGATCAGGCTTCGTGGGAATTCGGTGACGATTGCGGTGATTTTGAAATTACTGACATGAAAAGAGCTATTGATTATTATTGGGATTTGAGATGTGCTAACGATGCTTATACTGGCAAAAAGAGTAGCTTCAGTAAAAAAGGAAAGGGAAAAAAAGCTAAAAATGATTCGAGAGATGAAAGCATTGAAAGGAAAGGCACGCCTCCGCCTGAAAAGCCTATCACTGATCCCAAAAAGAAGTACGAAGATCAGCCGCTTTACATCGATGCCACTGGCATGGAATTACATCCGTATCAATTGGAAGGCGTTAATTGGCTTCGCTATTCATGGGCTCATCTCACCGATACAATATTGGCCGATGAAATGGGTTTAGGAAAGACTATTCAAACTATCGTTTTCTTATATTCTCTGTTTAAAGAGGGTCACTGCAGAGGTCCGTTCTTGGTTTCAGCTCCTCTTTCTACTATAATTAATTGGGAAAGAGAATTCGAAGTTTGGGCGCCAGATTTTTATACAGTCACTTATATCGGGGATAAGGATAGCAGAGCAGTGATCAGAGAACATGAAATGAGTTTCGAAGAAGGAGCTGTTCGCGGCGGCGCCAAAGCTTCTAGAATTAAGAAAGATTGTCCCATCAAATTCCATGTTTTACTAACTTCATACGAATTAAATTGTATCGATGCTGCAACGCTTGGTTCAGTCGAATGGCAAGTATTAGTGGTCGATGAGGCTCACCGACTTAAGAATAATCAGTCAAAATTTTTTCGTGTTTTAAATTCTTATAAAATTAATTACAAATTGCTATTAACTGGAACTCCTCTACAAAATAATTTGGAAGAATTATTTCATTTGCTTAATTTTATGAGCTCTTCGAGTTTCAATGATATGCAAGGCTTCTTAAACGAATTTGCTGAGATCGCTAAAGAGGAACAGGTCAAGAAACTTCATGATCTATTAGGCCCTCATCTGCTTCGGCGTTTAAAAGCGGACGTACTTAAAGGCATACCTGCTAAAAGTGAATTTATCGTTAGAGTAGATTTGGCTCACATGCAAAAGAAATATTACAAATACATATTGACTCGTAATTTTGAAGCTTTAAACGCAAAAGGAGGCGGACATCAAGTATCACTTGTTAATATAATGATGGATTTAAAGAAATGTTGTAACCATCCATATTTATTTCCCGCTGCCGCTCAAGAAGCGCCGAAAATGCCGAATGGAGCGTATGAGGGCAATGCTCTCGTTAGGTCTTGTGGTAAATTGATTTTATTGCAAAAAATGTTGAGAACATTACACGATGACGGACACAGAGTTTTAATATTTTCGCAAATGACAAAAATGCTTGATATTCTAGAAGATTTTCTAGAATTCGAGTGTTATAAATACGAAAGAATTGATGGAGGCATTACAGGTAACTTACGTCAAGAGGCGATCGACCGCTTCAACGCACCCGGAGCTCCACAATTCTGTTTTCTACTTTCTACCAGAGCTGGTGGTTTAGGAATAAATTTAGCGACAGCTGATACCGTTGTTATATATGATTCAGATTGGAATCCTCACAACGATATTCAGGCATTTAGTAGAGCCCATCGTATTGGTCAGGCGAACAAAGTTATGATATATCGCTTTGTGACGCGTGCATCGGTTGAAGAACGTATCACACAAGTGGCAAAAAAGAAGATGATGTTAACGCATTTAGTTGTTAGACCTGGACTTGGAAGTAGAAGTGCTGCCATGTCTAAACAAGAATTGGATGATATTCTACGTTTTGGAACCGAGGAATTGTTTAAAGATGAAGAAGGAAAAGATGACATTGCCATTCATTATGATGACAGAGCGATTGGTGATCTTCTCGACAGATCTAAGGAAGGCATCGAACAAAAAGAATTATGGGCTAACGAATACCTTAGTTCATTCAAAGTTGCCTCATATGTTACAAAGGATGCCGAGGAAGATGAACCTGAAACAGAAATTTTAAAACAAGATGTTGAAAGCGCAGATCCAGCGTATTGGGAAAAATTATTGCGACATCATTACGAACAACAGCAAGAAGACTTGGCTCGCACTTTAGGAAAGGGTAAACGAGTGAGAAAACAAGTCAATTATAATGACGCCATGGGATCTCAAGAAGAACAAAATTGGCAGGAAAATATTTCTGACTATAATTCCGATTTTTCGATGCCATCCGGTAAGTTAATCATATTTGGATTATTGACATTTTTTAAAATAATTTTACTCCATCTTAAATTTGAATTTTTATTTAAACTTATTTAATGAATTTCTTTTTTATTTTTAAATTTTTTAACCTTAATTCTTTAAATATCGAATTCAATCAAAATTTTTTTAATTAATTTATAATTTTTAATTTGAGATGATAATGAAGACGATGACGATTTCGAAGAAAAAAATGAAGAAAAAGGTATGCGATCGCGCAAAAAAGAACGCGGAGAGAAAGACAGACCACTTCCTCCATTACTTGCCAGAGTTGGTGGAAATATCGAGGTATTAATTAAATATTTATGATTAAGTGTTTTAAAATAAATTTTTTATGTTTTTCTATTCTGCATTTTTTTAAATGGATTATAACATAAAAAATGTTTTAATTTTAAAATTGTGCAGAAATAATACTAATAAAAGAATTTTTTTGAAGAGAAACTCAAAAGCGATGATTTTCTCTTAAAGGCATTTTCTGACAAAAAATTGAATACTAACTTAACTGCTACTTAAGTGCATGCATTTTTAAATATCTCACATTTTTAATTTGAATTATGTTGAACCAACACATTTTAAACTTTTTTTGCTCTTAAATTTATTATTTACTAAATTTGCTGCATTGAATAAATATTTAATTTTTAAAAGTAAAATATAATCAATTTTCGGAAATATGTGTTCCTAAATTGCTAACAAAACTATAAGATGAGCTTATCGTATTACTTACTTGTTTTATTGACTTATTTTTTGAATTATGATATTAATCAAATATTAAATAAATTTCTATAACTATAAGTTGATAATAAATTTTGTTAATTGTTTTTAGGTGCTTGGATTTAATGCTCGCCAGCGAAAGGCATTTTTGAACGCTATAATGCGTTACGGAATGCCACCTCAAGATGCGTTTAACTCTCAATGGCTGGTTCGCGATCTGAGGGGAAAATCCGAAAAAAACTTTCGAGCGTACGTATCACTATTTATGCGTCATTTATGCGAACCCGGAGCTGATAATTCAGAAACGTTTGCTGATGGAGTTCCGCGCGAAGGGTTGTCACGACAGCATGTATTGACTCGAATAGGAGTTATGTCACTTATTCGCAAAAAAGTGCAAGAATTCGAACACATAAACGGTTTGGTGAGCATAATATTTGCAGAATCGGAAGTTACTGAAAATGGGCAAAATGGGTTCGCATCTTCGATCGCGAAATCTTCATCTTCAGCGACATCCACACCGATTGATAGCAAAGCTCCATCTCCAACACTTGTAGACACCAAAGATGCTACAGAAGAACAAAATGCCAAAGAAGACACTCAAGATGATAAACCTCTAGATATCAGTAAGAAAGATGATTTAAATGTCAACAATGATAATATCAAAACTGAATCGAAAGAAGTTGATAGTAGTATTAATTTGGTAAAACCATCGCAAGATGATTCAATTCAACTAAAAGAGTTGGAGAAAAAAAGTGATACCGAAGTAACCACTAGTGAAGAGAACAAACCATCAGATTGTAATGATTCCGACGAATGTAAGAATAAAGAAAATGAATTGATTAATGGCTGTAAAGATCTCACAACGGAAAAACAAGAGATAACCGATGAACCAAAAGAAGATAAAAAAAGTTTACCAAAGCAAAAGTTTATGTTTAATATCGCTGATGGAGGCTTCACAGAACTTCAGACACTTTGGCAAAACGAAGAAAAAGCTGCGGTTCCGTCGCGAGAATACGAGATATGGCACAGAAGGCATGACTATTGGCTTCTCGCTGGTATTGTTAAGCATGGATATGGACGCTGGCAGGACATACAGAATGATACCATTTTTGCAATCATCAATGAAGTAAGTTTTAGAAGTTTTGTTAACATTGACATTATATCGTGTACATGTATAAGACTTATGTGCATATTTAAACAGTTTCTAAAAATTTAATTCATGAAAAAATTAGTGATTATTTTACGGTAATAAAGGGATTGTGATTTGATAAACACTTAAAGTGACAAAAGTATTTTACATATTGTGTACTTAAGTTAATTATTGCATTATTGTCATGAATTCTATAAAGTTAATACTGATAGTAGAAAAATTAAGGGAGAAATTATTGCTTGAAATTTTTTGGACACAAATATTATTTATGTAATCATAGTATTTAATTTTGATGCTGGAATTATTTTTATTCATTTTACTTTACTCATAAAAAATACATGACAATTCTTTATATTCTTTCCAAACAATTCTTTATATTCTTTCCAAGTTTTAATGTAAATTTATAAATTTTTTGTGAGAATCGGAGTGTTTTTGATATTCGAAATGAAAACTATTGCTATGTTATAGTTTTGTATGTCAGCATATTTACTAGTTGTATTGAAAAACATTTCACCTCTTAATAGCTCGACAGTTGCCTGAGTTACAGGTAGTGTTTTTATCTTACGGTTTCGGTTTCGGTAGTTGTAGTTACAGTATTGATGATGCGTTTAGTTCATAGCAATAATAGTTTAAATAACGTATTGTTCAACCTATCATAAGCTTATCACAATAAAATACATTGATTTTTTTACTACTATCTATTACTTCCGCAAATGAATGCAACTCTTTGTATTACAACTCTTTGCTGAAATCATACAATTTTCATAAAAATTAAAATAAAAGTTTAATTTTAATAAAGAGGAACACGTAGTTAAAAAAAATACTTTATTGGGAAGAAAATGTTAATTGAATAATTTTTTCAGATGAATCTGCAAATCTCGAGTCTTCTTTCTTTTTAAATTTGATTTTAAAAGTGAAAAAATTTCTTTAGGAACTTAAAGGCACGCATACTCACAAACTCGAAATTATAATCTTATTCATATCAAAAATTATTAGACCAAAAATTAATTTTTATAAACTTAATTGATATAATTAACTGTTTTAGCCGTTTAAAATGGATATTGGAAAAGGAAATTTTCTTGAAATAAAGAATAAATTTTTGGCGCGAAGATTTAAGTTGTTAGAGCAGGCTCTTGTTATTGAGGAACAGTTAAGACGTGCCGCGTATCTTAATTTAACTCAAGACCCAACACATCCGGCAATGGCTTTGAACGCAAGATTTGCTGAATTAGAATGTTTGGCTGAATCACATCAGCATTTATCAAAAGAGTCTTTGGCTGGTAATAAGCCAGCAAACGCTGTTTTGCATAAAGTACTTAATCAATTAGAAGAATTATTAAGTGATATGAAATCAGATGTTAGCCGATTGCCAGCAACCATCGCACGAATACCTCCAGTGGCACAAAGACTTCAAATTTCTGAAAGAGGTTTGTTGCTGTTGTGCTGTTTATTGCGGTATATTAATATGTTTTATTATTATTTTTATCAGGAATTTTATCACGTTTGACGGGTCAGCCTCAACCACAACCATTTGTTACGAACAACTTAAACGATATGAATGCAACAGCAGCGGCACAAGTACTGCCACCAGCATTCGCCAATCAAGCACCTCCTCTCTCTAAATAACATTAAAACATTGCATTCTAGTTCAAAATTCGATATTTTCTCTATTCATGCTATTCATGCTATTCATGCTCACTTAGCATATTATCGTTTTCATTACATTTTTACGCAGAATACGGAATATTGTAGTATAGTTTGTGGTGCAGCAGATATTGTGCATATAAAACTGACCTCTTTTTTTAATTATAATGTGTTTATATAAATATTCACTAATTATTTTATTTATCACATTTTATTATATTTAATTATTATATAATTAATTAATTTGATTTATTTAATAAAAGTAAATTTTTTGAATTTATTAGTATTATATTAAAAATAATACGAGATAATTATTTTAAAACTAATCATTTCATTGAACTTTAGTGAATAAAGATATTGAATAATTTATCGCATTTATATTTTTATTTATCATTAATAATATGAATTCAAGCTCAGAGAAAAAACAAATAAAAGTTTTTCGCAAAAATCAAAACAAATATTATGCAATTCTGGAATAGAATGGCTATCGTCATAATATGTTTGATTATATTTGTGAACATAAAGTATCCTATATTCAAACGAAAGCATGAATTTGTTGCATTTATTTTTTTAAATATTTAAAGAAATTGGAAAATCGCAATAATTTTAAAGAAATTTTATGCTTAAATTTTCATATTAATCTTTTATATGAATTATTACGAGATTCATTATTAGAAAATATTTCAAGTTTTATTTTCTGAATATTTTGTGATAATTATAAAATTTGTGATCGATTACGAAAATGAGTTACTCTTCTGCCACAAAAAATTTTGCAAATTTAAATGGAAATATTTTATACTCTCCGCAAAATGGTAGTTCGCGAGCCATTCAAGAGGCAAATGATCGCAAGGCACGAATGGTTACATTTTACAAGAATGGCGAACCATTTAGCAATGGAATAACGGTGGCTATTATTCCCAGCAAAGACTTTAAAACTATGGAACAATTGTGCGCGTATTTGAGTAATAAAATCAAAATAGTTAATGGAGTGCAATATATATTTACAACAAACGGCGAAAGGGTTTGCACGATCAATGAATTAGAACACGGACAGTGTTATATAGTGTCAGGTGTGAAGACATTTCAAAAGTATGTTTACGGACAAACCAACAAATCTAGGCAAGCATTTGGAGTGCTCTCTCAGCCATCATTAACTAACAATTCAAAGTTTATACGAGAGGATCTCAAACTTCTGCGCCCATTGTCATCCAAGTTTAATACAGTGTATAGCAGTGGCAATAATAATCATAACTCATTCAGGGACGGAAGAGTTATTACTATTGTCAATAATAAAGATCATAGTTTGAAATCAAAAATTTTGCTCAACTTAAGGAGTCCGAAGTGTTTTGACATCATAGTGAAAGATTTAGGGCAAGCCGTCAAAATCAAAAACGCTAAACGAATGTTCACCTTTTCTGGGCAAGAAGTTAGATTCAAATAACTTTCTATTTTTCGATTTCAATGTTTTTATTAATTATGATTCTTAAAAATACAGGTGCGAAGCGTTTCCCAGTTGAAGCGTGATTTGGCTGATGTGGACTTGTTTTATTTGGATACTGACATTTCAATGCAATTCAGTGAATCACAACGAATAAAATCTATATCTTATGATTCGATTAATTCTAATTATATGAATCAAATATCAAAATCTGAGTATTCCAACGAATTTGATGCATTGAAAAAGCGAATAATATCGCGAAATGATTCCTCTCCTGATTTACAAATGTTCAGACATTCAATGGAAACGAGTTCAGGTAAATTACTATAATAATCATTTACTCTATTCAACTGAATATAAAAATTCATTCTTTGAACTGCAGTAAATTTAGTCTGATTTAAAGTTTATTATGTTCTGTAAAAAGTTATTAAATTATTTAACTTATATTGGTTACTATTGATTAGTAACCATGAAATTATTAATAGCCATTATCAGGATAAAAGAATAGACGCATATAACTTCAATATTTTCATTTTGCTTAATAGTTTCATATCTCGTAAAAAAGATGTAAAAGTTCGAGAAACACCCTGTTCTAATAAAGTTCTTGATCTTTTGAAAATTAATAAAAATAAATAACATTCATTTATTATTAATAAGCCCTATTTATTATTATTCACTATGAAATAAGCCCGTTTTCTCAGATTTTAATAATTTGTCTTTAAATTCCCGATTTTTCCCTGTGTAAAAAAATTTGCTGAATTTTTCAGTTTGCTAGTTATTGACTTAAAATTAAGGAAAATATTAATTTTACTAATGTTCTATTGGCATAACAAAAGATTTATCAACTAATCTGTTAATAATGTTCGACCCAACCTAATGGATAAAATTTCAAAAAACGTTTGGCTTATTCTCATATCCTACAACCAAACCTTACGATTAAGTCGACAAAAACTTTCATCTTTAATAGTTGACAATCCTGGTCTCATTCAGTGAACGATTCATTGATAGACAGCACCAGTCAGACGCTTATATTAAACCGTAAAATTCACGTTAACGTAATAATGCAGTATATTTTAGTGCATTTCTATCTATCAATGAATAGTTTATTGGTCTCATTATGTCTAGAGCTGTGTCCAGAATGAATAAATTTAAGCAGAAATAAAAATAATTAGGCTTCATATTAACTCTTGAATTTACTCAATTTTATTTATTTAAAATCTTTCCGAGACAAATAAATTAAAAATTTAAAAATTACAAATTAAATTTTGTTAATATATGTTACATTTTTCAGATTTTAAACATAATAAAAGAGATGAAACAAATTTTAGTATAAACAGTGACACTCAAGACGTCAATGAAATTTCTAAAAATTTTAAAGCAAATGAAACGCAAACATCTCCTGAATTTGTGAAATCTAGTCGAAGAAAATTAAAACGTCTGACTAATAAAAGTGTAGAAAATGCGGAACTCAATCAAAGTATTAAAAGAGATATTAAAGTTGAAACCAATAGTGATAAAGAAGTAACGCTACAAATTTATATGACACCACAAAAGTCTAAAATAATTAATTCTGAATTCACTCAAAAAACCAGCTCAAATGACACAAAGATATTGCAAGAATACGCAGAAACTCTACTAAGAGAGACTGCATTTATGGTTCAAAACGAAAGTTTTCAACAAAATCAAAAGGAAATCAGTGAAAACAAAATTTCGCACAGAAATAACAATAAAAATAAGCCACAAAAAATTAAAGATAATGCGAGAAAAAATTTCAAAAATGAATTTAAGGAAAACTCAAAAACAGATAATTTAATTGATGAAACGGAACTGATCAATGAAATTGGTTCGCCAAAAATTTCTACTAATATAAACACCAATGAGAATCAGTTTTCGCCAGTAAAGACAAACACTGAAATTAAAACTGAAACTTATAGTGAAAAGCTCGTTGAAATTAGTCAATCGCCTAAAATAAGAGCTGTATCCGCTTTGTCAGAAACTTCACTGAAAAATATTAAAGAATTTAATGAAAATCGTGAACCTAATTCAGCCGATAATGTCGATTCTCCGGACAAAAAACTAAAACTAAAATGGATGTATCCTTTTCTTAATTTTATAGAATTTATCCAAAGTGATAATTTTATAATTAACACTTGCGATCTAAATTATGAATATTTTTTGCAAATATATTCTAGAAATAAGTATCGTTATTAGCTTATAATCAAGATTTTTCCAAATTCATAAATAATATTTTTAAAAGAATATATTCCTTAGCCATTAAAATTTAATTAAAATAGTCATGGATTTAATGAAAGCTCAAAAAAGAAATTGTATGTATTGACAAACGGAGATTTAGCATTTACTGTCGGTTCGATTGCTGTCTTATGGGATCAGCAGTCTAATACACAACGCTTTTATACTCAGCATACTCTTGACATCGAATGGTATTTTTTTAGATTACTAATTATCCAATTAATTCACTGTATTTCTTTAAAGTATGGCTATCAAACAAAATCGTGGAATTATTGCAACAAATCAAAAGGGAGGAAAAAATAATCCATTTGCTGTAAGAATTTTTAAAATCATAATTCGCAAAAATTTCTAAATACTTATGTATATGATCATATCTGCCCATCTATAACTAAAGTAAGTCTTATAATAAATGCAACATAATATCTGCATTTAAAAGTTTTGTGTTCAAACCGAAATTTAAAATAATCCAACAGTTATAAACTGAGGTGTGATTATTACAGAATAAAGAATGATTATATGTGCTGATAGAATAATTCTTAAACTAGTATAGACTTTTGAAACTATACTATATAAACTTTGAAAAACACTTAATATGAGACAATTTGTAAATTAGTTTTAATTATTTTTCTACAGATTATCAGAGTATGGTCGGCAAAAGATTTAAACACTTATGCTGTTTTTTCTAAAAATATATTTGGCATCAGTATAACTGATATTGTTTTCGAACAACAGGTTGTATTAAAAACTTGTTTTAATAATATAATAAAACGTAATATTTATATTTAGGGGTATTTATTGGTGTTGAATGTAGAGGAATATGTAAATATTACGGTATGGAATTGGAAAAATTCTGAAATAATTGCGAGCGCGAGTGTACGTATGATTTTTAGTGCAGACTTAATTTTTTTAAATTCATTTATTATTTCAATTTCCAATAAGTTGAATCCACACAATCCGTACCTAAAAGTTTTGTCAATTTAAATAATTTAGTTCATAGCAGTTTAACCCCAGTATTTAATTTTAATTTTTTAATGTGTTCAAAAAATATGAATAAACAAAAATAATTTAGAAAATGCTAAATAATGAAGAAACTGTAGAAGGAATTACTGCTCATCCATCTGAAGGAGATATAATGGTTACTTATGGCAAAAAACACTTAAGTGTGTGGCAAATTAGAAGGAATGGAACTATTGATAACAGAACTGCAATCAAAACAGTATTTATTAATAACTTTGATTATTATTATTTAATTCGTTAATAATAAAAAGATTTCTTTTCAATTATTTCAAATTTAATAGAAAACCAAAACAATTAAAACATTCAATTGCGTGGAATTTTTACCCGATCATAGTTTACTAACTGGAGATTCAAATGGGATTCTTACCATTTGGGCACCAAATGAAGATGAATACGGAAGATTAGAATTCGTTGTAAAAGAGGTCAAAGCTCATGAAGTTAGTAGTTATATTTAATCACAATTTTATAACACCAATAATTTTTTTAATTTTTAAGGATAACAAAAAATTTTTTAGCTCACTATCTTAATAGAGAGAGCTTATGGATTTAACAATGTCTGTCTCTCTATCTATCTATCTCTCTGTTTGTGTGTGTGTGTTCGCAGTCCTCTTGAGTCCAAGAAGCATATCAATCACTTCCATGCTATATCTTAATACTTTATAACATACAAGTTAAAAGTTTAAATTATCTTCACTTTAGAAAATTAATGAGTAACAAAGATTAAAACATTTGATATATCCTAACAATATTATTAATTTAAATCAACTAAGTTAGTGAGTTCAATATATTTTATTTCACTAGTAATCATAACTTTTTTTTTCTAAATTTACAGAAGTCATTGACTAGTTTTCAATTGATGTTGAATAACAATATTTTAATAAGTGGAGACAAAGAAGGAACCATTAAAACATGGGATGTTAATGATGGCCAATTCAGACTTTTAAATGCGATTAAAGTAAATATTCATTACTATTAATGATTTTAAATAAATTAATCGCACATTTAAGCTTTCGCCGACAAGTGGATCAGTTTGTTGTATTGCAATGGCAAGCAATTCTAGCAAAGAAAAGGATTCTATAGAAATATATATTAGCACTTCAATGAATTTTATTCTTCGTGGACCAGCAATAAATGCCACTAAATATACAGTTATATTTGAGGTAACGTTTATTTAATTTTGTATCGTTAAGATTACGCATTCAATTTAATAGTTTAATAGACAATGAAATTGTCTTATTGTCTCAGAATAATATAAGTAACAAAGCGGTAAAATAACAATGATTAAAAAGTTTTATATGATTCTAAAAATGCTAACTGTTTTAATTATATAAGAAATTTAGCTCTTTTTAAAAATTCCGGCCTTGTTTTTAAACAATCTCTTAAACGGTGGTAAATAGAGTAATCTCTTACTTAAAATTAATTAATTATATTTTATTAAAAAAATTTATCAGAGATTTTAATTTTACTAGACTATAATCTAATAGAGTTGTGTAAAGGTGTTGGACAGCATCAAATCTATAAGATAGACTTTTAAGTGACTAATATAGTTAATACTTAAAAACAAATGATAAACTTTTAGTTTTCTTATGATTTTAATTCCCTAAATAAAACGGTTAAAGAAAATATAAAGCCTACAGTAATAAATGTTAATTAAAGCAAAAGCTATTTCTGATATGTGGATGAAAAAATTTGTTTAAAAATATTTATTCCAAACCATAGTTACACTCCGCTCCAAACCTCTAAGGGGGCCTCTCACAAAAATTCTCAAATTCTTGGGGAGGGGTTCAAATCTCACCGGATTTAAACGACAACTTTTTAAATCTCGATTTTTATAAAGGAGATCCAGACCCAACAAATGTGTAACTATGATTCCAAACAAATGTCGAAATAATTCATAATTTGCAATAAATGAATACATAATGTATATTTCAATGACTGTATGAAAACAGGGCCATTCTCTAGCAATTCGCGGCATAGCAACCGACCCGAAAGAAGAATGTTTTTATACTGCGGGTCTCGATCAAAAAATATGCAAATGGAATATTACTAATCTTCTATGGAAAACAACTACCGAAGTAAATGATATATAAAAATATAAAAATTTATATATATAAAAATGATTTTATATTAATGTTTTAACATTATGTTAAGTTTCAATGTGTTTCGGCAACAGTACATCCAAACGGTTTAG
>JAQIVF010000456.1:0-22402 GCA_034698365.1 Steganacarus magnus
TTGTAATTTAAGATATATGCGCTTATTTTTTGAAATTGTAATTCTAATTTGTTTATGCAATTAAATGTATTGCTCATATTTTTTTAAGTTAAGCCATTGATAATGATTGCTGTAAAGCAATCGAAACACTCGAGTGTCTGGCGCTAAAGTTATAAGTTCACTGTAAATGTGAATAATTTTTGTTGTATTATAATTAAAGGTGTTCATGGTCCGACTTTTCGCTAACCAGACCAATTCAAACCATTAATTTAAAATTGGAACCAAACCAACCCAAACCGAAAAGTCTATAGTGAAAACCAATCCGAACCAAACCAAACCATGGTTAAACCATTAACGTATTTTTTATATCAAATTTTACTAAGATCATTTATAATATCTTTGAATAATTAAAAAAACATAATTAAAGCTAATAGATTTTTTAAAATGTCAATTTTCATTAAAATTTTCTCTGTTGCGAAATATTAATAAAAATTTAATGTTTTTTGTCAACAAAATTGCAATTTTGCAGTTAAAAAAGTTGTTAATGGTTTAATGGTTAAATAATGGTTTTTCATTCTAAACCCTAAACCAAACCAAAAGAATTTTTATAAATTGAAACCAATCCAAACCGAACCACAAACCAATGGTTAAAACCATGGTTTAACCATTACAAACCAAACCACGAACACCTTTAATTATAATTAAATATTTCAAAATTGAAATTTAGTATTGCAATCGTCAATTGTAACTGCATTATGTGTCCGTTTCTTTTCTATCTTCTAATTAGAATGGAATATTTGGATTATAATAATATTTATTGACTTTTCACAAATTTTAAACTTCCGCGCAAAAAGTTTCTTCGCTCTATAAATAAATGTTTTAAAATTAAATATTTATAAATTTTAAGTTTATACTTACAGCAAATGCAATTAATTCAAATATTTTGCCATATATATAGTGCTGGTTGTTTTATAGTGTTTGTCTTTTTAAATTGTCTCGAATTCCAACTCTTAAATCAAGTCCACGAAAATGACATTAAGATTTTTCTTGATATTTGCACAGACAATCTTCTCTTATAATAATGCGATTGAATGTATTGCATTAAAATAGCTCACGTAAATCTATTGGAAATTACAATTTCTCGAACACATATTTCTGATGCTCAACTATTATCTTAGTTCTTAAATTGCAATACTTTCACATTCGCGCTTGTTTTTGTTTTGTTTGTTTTTTTAATTCTGTTTATAAATTTTAATTTGTTTGTTCCTTTGTGTCATTCAATTATTCATTCATTCATTCTGCCAATTAATTGGAATATTTGGTATTCCAGTTACATTCAAAATAATTTTATTGACAATCGAATATTCGCTGCCAAACAATACTGTGATAATTATTCCGCATATATTGATATTCCAAATTGTCGAGTTTTGTGGATGTAAGCGATTGATCACTGATAACCAGAGCTGCGATTTTTGGGAATAAAAATTTTAATAATTTGGTGGTTATTTGGTTACAAAAACTTAAGTTTTTGGTGGTAACAAAAAATTCACGAAATCATTGTTAAACATTTAAAAAATTATTATATTTTAAAACAATTATTTTTTCCATGGATTCTTAAGTAAAACTACAAAAATCATACATTGAAAATTAAACAGTTGATGAAGTTAATGGTATATATATATATAAATTTGATTTAATTTCAAATCAACAGATATTTGCAATTTTGAAATTTTCATAAAAATTTCATTTATTTTATTTTATTTTTTTACTAAATATTTTGTTAATTAAAAAAATTATTTTTTCAAAAATGTATGAAACTATAGATTTTTAAATTTTTTAAACATTTTTTGGTTACAAAAGCGCATGTTTTAAAAATTTGGTGGTTATAAGAAAATTTCCACTTTTTGGTGGTTATGGTGAAATTTGGGAAAATCCCAAAAATCGCAGCTCTGCTGATAACGATCTCAACATTTAAAATATTTTGACACTTTGTTGAGTCAAATCAAGTCATCAGATTTGTGTTAATCGTATTACTTTTGCTTAACAACTTTAGAATTTTCTAAAAGTGATCAATAATTTTTTGAAAGTTTTTCAGTGAAATCGATACTCTCCTCTACAGGAAACAACATTGCATTTAGTATTGAAATATTTAATTGCTATTTAATTTACAAAACAAACACAGAACCTATATCTGAATTTAGAAGCTATCAAATGAATTATAAAAATCATTTAAGAATAAAAACTTTTAGTTTTCAATGCATTTATCTAATCTTCATTTGTACATATAATAATTTTGTTATGAACATATAAAAAGCTAAATTAGTATCAAAACAAGAAAAATTTTACGTTTGTTGAATCAATTAATAGCAACATAATATAAAATGAGAAATATAAGACAACTCACTGTATCTTTTATATCAATTATGAGGAGTCGGACGCTTTATACTTAATTATGAAATTTTTAACACTAATTTTACTTTTATAACATAATCAGGATCTAATTTTCTTTATAGTTTTGATAAAAATAAATATTAACTGAAGTTTTCAAATTCTAGAGTAAAACAGTGTAAATTGAAAGTAAATGTGGCGGAAAAAACAAAATGTTTGAAATTCGCATTAGGGTATTCAGAAAATTTTAAGTTTTAAATCCTTATGAAATTTTATTCTATTTTATTATCTGTATATTTCCGCGCCAAAAAGTGTATTTCTTATGATAATAAAAAACAAAATAAGAAATATTTTCGAAAAATAACATTTACTAATTAATTTAATTATAACGTTGACATAAAAGAATAACGATTTATAGGTTACCTGAATTTGCTGACGTCTCTATTAATTAGGGTAAATGCTTAACTCTAGCAGTTACCGCGTATAGGCTATAAATTATACCTCACGATGATTATAAAAATTTTATTGTATCTTTTAAACACACCTATGATAATAGGTGTATCATAAATAATATAACATAATATAATTGTATTTACTAACTGGTGAATGCGAATCGTTTTAAATGTATTCTTAAGTTTTTAGTGGTTGTTTTGCTCGCTTCAGTTTTAAACAACGTATTTATTCTTGAGTTTAATTTATTTATAAAAATCAATGTATAAAATAATTTTAATTGTGTAAATTGATGTATAAAATAGTTTTATAAACTGATGTATTGTCAATTAGTGAGAAATATTTTTAAACTAAAAAAATGTGTATTAATAGTGATAATAGCTTTCCTCTCATTATTCGTAATCATACCTCAATTACATTTGACATCGAAATACATACTAAAACCATCTACCAATTTACACCACTTTACGCCATTTAAAACAGTTAATGTAACAGTTGATCGGTTTACTAGTTTGAGAAATGTTACTCATCTAACAAAACTAAGTGTGACAACAACTAGTTTTAGAAATGTTACTCAACCAACAAAACTAAGTGTGACAACAACTAAAAAATTTTACGTACCATACAATTATGTGATGCCAGAAAGTGAACGACTACTAAACGGTGAAAGCAATTCCAATTTGGCACTACTCTATGAGTCGAAGTGGTGGTCGTTTAGCAAGAAAACCGTTTGGAATGCGTCCGGAATCGTGTCATGCAATTCTCCTCCACTCAGACCGAATTTAATTTTATTTAGTAACATTTATTGGCAACAATTTACAATTAAAGATAATTTTAATATCTACCTCTATAACGCCTATTACGATAATAGGGAGTCGCTGGCAAAAGTAAGAATAATTGCCGTCACTAATGATCAGAATTCGGCAGAAAAATTAAATCTATGGTAAAACTAATTCAAGCATAAAAACCACTTTCCAGAAAAAAATTATTTTATGAAAGCTAAAATTTTTATTAACTACTTAACCAATAGGTGTTTATTGTGGTTCGACAACAATCGCAAACCATTGCTATCGAAAGTGATAAAAGTTTACGCGATTTGGCCCCAATCTTGGAAGTGGGGCCGAAAAAAGGGAAATTATGGCGCACTTTTAATCACGTGCGCGATTCCCAATCAAGTGAAGCATTTAGTGCCGCAAGCAGTAGCGCTTACAAAATCAAACTCATGTAATAATTTAAAACTAACACATTGTGTTCGAGTTATTTATAATAAACCTGCTGTCAGACAGGAATTCGGTGTTTGTGTGCAAGCATTACGCTTTTCGTCACTTGATTACAGCGTAAGACTCGTCGAGTGGCTCGAGATTTTAAAAACACTCGGAGCGCATAAAATATTTTTTTATAAACTCGCAGCCAATAGTAATATGAAAAAAGTATTGAATTACTACAGCGAACAGGTATTTTTTTAAATATAATTACTACTTAAAAAATTTTATTTTTGTTTTAATTTTCGTAGGGTTTTGTGGACGTACGCGACCTAACACTGGCCGGACCTCAATTGAATACTCCACAGTTATACCAATGGTACCACCAAAGCAAATCAATACGGTTTCAGCCGCAAGAACTGGTAGAACTAAATGATTGTCTGTATAGAAATTTGTACAGTTATCGATATTTGGCGATACTCGATGTCGACGAAATTATTGTACCAAAAACTGCTTATAATTGGTCTCAATTGATGAAACAAATACAGGTAACAAATTAATAAATAATTATCGACATTTTTATGAATTTATTTTAATGTTTCGTCATAGAGTTCAATAAATAATAAGAAAGCCATGCAAAAGTATGGCTTTTACGATAACATCAACACTTACTTCTACAGAGATGTTCTGACCGATCAAATGACTGTAGCAAATAAAAAGGTTGCGATACCATCGTATATGTACACAATGACTCACGTTCACCGAACCAATATGTCGAAACGCGGCGTCACTGCAAAGTGCTTTCACGTGGTGGCCAATGTGGAGGCCGTTCACAATCATTTTCCCATTAAATGTTTGGATAGAGAGTACCGATGTTCAGGACACCGAATCAGCACTAATCATAGCTATATGATACACTTTAAACAGTCTATAATTAAACCGAATTGCACTAAAAAAGAGATTAAACAGTGCGCTATAAGTGATACAGTTATGTGGAAATATTTCAATAGACTTAGCGTTGCAATGAAACGCGTGATCACACAAATTTTTAATTAACATTTATCTTCATTTTCTATGCAAAAAAACGTGAACGAGTAAACATTTAAAGGATAATTGTAGACTTTATGCTTTTGTAAATTTAATTACTAACCATCAAATAATGCGACATATCTCCAAATTTATATTCGAGTTCATATTTTAATATTTAGCCGTAAACATTGTATTTTATTTATTGTAATGTAAAACAATTTTAAAAGCGTTAACAAAAACCAATATTGAAAAGTATAAGTGTTAGGTTTGATACTAAATTACTGGTCGAAACCTTATATCGACAAATAAAATATTGCTGGCTTTAAATATAGTTTATTTTAAATTTCAATCGTAAGATTGCAATGTAAAACAATCGCTTATAAATCAGCCTCATATTGAACGCCAATTTGTTTTCGGATGGTGTCTGTTATAGTCGATAATAGAATCGAGTCATTGTGTGTCATGCGATCGCTCTCCAACTTTCCTTCTTTCAAACAGTTTCGCACTTCTCTTGCCTCGTATCGTAAACCAGCGCTGTTCCAAAAATTACACGGCTCTGACGTTTGAGGGAAAGGAAACTCGTACAGAACGTCATTGAGGTATACTTTGTCCGCACACCAGAAAGGAAATGGTATCTGAATTGGTAAATAAAAAAAATGTCAATTTGTATGCATAAATCACATAAATTTATGTATTAAACGTTAAACCTTAATAAAACCCTTTGTGCCAATAATAAAAGTTTCTCCGAATTCGATTTTGCTGTGTATAGTAAAGGTAGCGGTTTTGCCGTCGCTAAACAACATGGAAGCGCAAACATTTTCGTCCACATTATTCTCGTTAAGATGTCCGACTGCGCAAATTTTTTCGGGCATCTCTCCGTTATAAACCATTTCAATAAGATTGATGACGTAAATACCGATATCCATAATGGTTCCGCCGCCCAACTCTTTCTTCGACAATCGATCGACGCCAGCTATTTTGACGCAAAAGTGAGCGCTAACGTGACGCACATCGCCGATAACGCCATTTCGAATTGTTTCCATTATAAACTCGAATGACGGCAAATACCGCGACCAAAGCGCTTCCATAAGAAATAACTTTTTCGACTTCGCTAACGATATTAACTCTTTAGTGCACTTTAGGTTCAGTGTTAGCGGCTTTTCGACCAGAATTGGTTTACCAGCTTCGAGCATCAGTTTACCAACTTTCAAGTGAAACGGGTGTATAACACCGATATACACCACTTCCACGTCCGGATCTTTAGCCAGTTCTTCGTAAGAGCCATACGCTTTAGCGATCTTATGGTGAGCCGCGAACTCTTTGGCTGACTGTAGATTACGTGCGGCAACCGCGACAAACTATTGCGATCAATAAATATCATATATATTAGTAATATTAGATTTAATTCATTATGTATGCTCTTTACTTGGTGTTCATCGCTGGGCCATGTTTTGGCAGCCAAAACGAAATCGTTGCTTATCTTACCAGTACTCACTATACCCCACTTGGTTGCCATTATTATATCAGTTCTACAATAGTTTGACAAAATTTCGTTATTGAAACAGAATGTATTTTCATTTAGCGCTGAAACGCTAAGAAAATAATTAGAAAACATCTTTAATAATTTTAAATAAAATATGAAAATAAGCTTATATACAAACAAGTTTGTTTCAAACAATAAAAACACGTGCAAACAAAGAAAAGTTTAAAGCAATCATTTTTTTAATAAGTTAAACATAAACTGGTTAAAAGAAAAATCCCTTCAAAGATAAAATTAGCGGACATGAGTTACAAAATGATTGATAATAATGAGTTAAACATAATTAATCAAAAAGAAGTAACTTAATATCATACATCTCTAATTATAAAGAAATTATAGAGAATTAGCGGTTCAAGTGTTCACAGTAGCACTACTCTGGATAAAAGAACTTTTATAATGTAAATTATAAAGCGAAACAAATGCTGAGAGAAAATTGTTTGCCCAATACTTTTGAAAAAAAGTTTTCCTCGTTTAGAGCGGTTAAAAGCAGAAAACAAATAGTAATATTAAAAAAAACAAAAATAAATTACACTAAAACGTCTAAATGGATGTTTATTTGTGCACCACTTGTATAAGAAGCAATAATAGCACGAAATTAATTATATTAAGAAGTAAAATGTTATTTATATATACTGCACAGTGCTTTTGTTATTATTAAAAAATATTGTGTGATAATAAATTGAATAATGTCTGAACAATAGGGAAAAAAACACTTATAAAGCGTCGGTGTGTTGCGTTTCTATCAGTGAAAAACCTTCAATTATGGCATGAGTTTAATGCCAGTGCATTTAGAGTGCATCAATAATGATAAGTTGAAATCATAGAATTAGGCATAAAAAAGGTGTTCTTGAATTAGTATCATGAGTTGATTTCGTAATAAACATTTAGTTTCAGTTAAAATATAAGCCTACGCTCATATGTCCTCATTTGACCAAATAATTGCAGCTAAATGTCATATTATTTATTATGTTAGGCTAACTAAACTCAGTTATTATAAGACTGATTTTCTTATTAATTACATTCGAGAAAAGCGAATCAATTTAAGTTCGCTTGTGCTTTAAAAACGAGTGATTACAGTACACTCTTCTTGTTTGTTTGTTTCAAGATAAACGAAGATAAAGGATTAATTTATGACGAAACTAGACTTAAAAAAGAAATTATCTAATTTGAACTAAATTTTACTATCAATGCTGATTAGCGAAATCTATTCAATTTAATAAACAACATAAAAATGAATATAAAATTAAATATTTGAGCCAATAAAATATAAAAATAAATTTTAAACCCCTTACATATACAGCAATGATTTCGAAATAATCATTACTAAAGCAAGGAAAATATTTTATCTTAGGCCAAAATATGTTATAAAATATTAACTAAGACCTGTCAAGACCTGTCATAATATTAATTTATAATTTTTTAATTGATATAAAAGTTGATAATAACGCTTTTGATGATAATATTTATTTATTCTTCAAATATTGATTTATATTAACTTATAAAATCTGCAAAATAACTTATTTTATGGCGATATATTCACTAAAACTTATAAAGTCATTGTGTTGCAGCGCTAAGAAATTTTTTTTTGTAAAAATCCGTGCTTTTATCATTACACATAATAAACTTATAGTTGACTTTTCTGACTTTGTCTTAAACAAAATGGTAGTTTAATTACTCTAAACCAATTATTATATTTCAGAACAAGATTGAACATTTAAATATAACTAATAGTTTAAAGCATTTAAATGTTGGTAATTATAGTTAATAGATTTTTGTCGTCGTTACTTACATAAGTTTAAGACAGTGGTGTAAAACGAACTGTATTTTTTTGCATAAGAGTTTTAAATAATAAAAAATTGCAAATCAAGATAAGCAGTAAGTCTAATCTTTGATTCTAAGCTCCATTTTTATATAAAAATTGAGTAAGAGTTTTAATAAGAAAGTTGAGTAAGCGTTAAACAGAGGTCATTTACTGAAAAAAAGCTCATCCAGTTAACAATAATTGTGCAAAAATTGGAAAAACCTTGAAATATTATCCAGGATTGTGCAAAACCTGGGATAATAGCGAATTACCTGTAAAAATAAACGAAAAATAAACCTGCAAATTATTAACATTGCAAACACAATTTCAGTAAAAATTTCAACATAACAGTAATAAAGTTTCAAGAGAAAAAGAATTTAGAAAATTATTATTATTACACACCACATAATTTTTTACATTGAATTATAATTATAACTGTATGTATAATTTACAGGGAAATTTCCTTTGCATGTTTGTATATTTATAATTTATTATTCATGAAAATTATATTTTCAATAAATTTTAAGAAAGAAAAACTTACATTCAAAAGTTAATATTTCGTGTGAGAGGTTAAGAAATCAGTTTTAAAATAAATGATTTATTTATAAATAAGAAATAATTTGAATAGAAGTCTAACAAAATGTCGAAATAGTGGTATAAAATTTGGATACTCGGATACTATATGAAAGACTTAAATCTAAACGACTTCGGATCAAGTTTTTCATATACAGTGTAGTGATCTAGAAAAAAGTCATTTGATGATCGCATATAATGGATGATAAACCAAGGAATTTTTTTAGTTTTTGCATTCCTCAAGAAACACTTATTAATATTTTATACATTAAATAATAGGTTAATTGATACTCTAATGATACTACATTATCAAATTATTTTTAACAGTTATTTGGCACTACAGATAAATATTTAAAATTAGGGCACAGAAACGTTAGTACAGAAACACCTAAAAATTTGTTTTACGTGCAAAATTTATTTTATTTAAAAAGTTTGTCATATTTCGTGGTATACTCTAACATAGTTTATTTTTCTATAAACTATAGGTTGAAATTTTTTTCAAAACTTGTGACATTGCAAACAATCAAAACACTTGACTCTAGAGTATATCAAAATATTGTACATTGAAATGCGATAAAACTAAATTAAAATTTTGTAATTATATACAACTATTTGCACACTAAAAAAATATTTTAATTCATGAAAAATATTATTAAATTTTATTATTTAGGAAACTTAAGTTATAATTGAACATTTTCCTATAAAAATGCTGATAACTAACTATTCAGTGAAAATAATTCTTTATTATTTAAAAAATATTTATCCTTAATTTCTATTTCTGTCAAATTTGCAGATTAAAAGACATTCTTAACGTTATGTCCTAAAAATATTGTTTGTCAACTATGCTTACACAATGTAAACTTAATATTATTTAATTTTTCAATTGAGGAAAAAAACTATGGATGCTTTAAATAGCAGTGCCATTTAAAAAATAAAATAACAAAATATTTTAATTAAAATTTATTACTGGAAATTATCCGCAAAAAAAGGAATGTGTGTGTGAATTGCGTTATGCGTTCGCTTAGCATATCTGTACAAATGTGTACACAATTGAATTCTATTTTCACGCTAATCATCACAGCTATTCATGCTTTTATCAATACTTCTCAATAGAAACAATCATATCAATTGAAAACACGCACCGAGAGATTAATAAGCGAATGATTACTTATATGCTGTTTGGTTCGTTACTTATAATTAAAAGGATAAGTTTTCCTTGAAAACTAAAATTTTCGCTTAAAGGTTATGCGAATAGTCTAGCATTTTTTGATATATAAAATTTTATATATATATATGCAAGAGATATAGAATTACAATTTTTTATTTTCGGAAAAATATGGGTTTCGATATCAATAGGTGTATCAGTAATCGTATTGACGACGAGTTTTTGTGCCAAATTTGCTGCGGTATTATCCAAAATCCGGTACAGATTAACGCGTGCGGACATGTTTTCTGCAAACAATGTATCGGCAAATGGATAGAGAATAAAACGAAATGCCCAGTGGATAACAACGATATGACCGACAATAGTTTAACCGAAATCAGTGACGAATTTTGGTCGAAATATAGTCAAATAGTGATTACATGCGAGTTTATTAAGAACGGTTGTAACGAATTTGTAACTATTGGCGAATACGTGTCGCATCATCACAGTTGCGTATATAATAGCGAAAAGTTTCGCGAATGCGAGTGTGGCGAACACGTCGACATTAATGGTATTGATTTTATTAATGATACCATTTTTTTTTCTAAAAATAATCTACTAGTATATAGTTTTGTCAATTTTCGAGATAACACCAGTACTAATAAACACTGGATATTAGTTCTGCAAATATACTAAAACACTCAAACTTTAAGTTACACATTATATTTGTTTACTAAAGAAATTGCTATATCAATATGTTTTTAATAGGCTATTACTGTAAATACTTATCTAAAATATAGTACAACACATTAAATTACGTTAACTCACAAAAAAATTATTATTAGTTCAGAATAAGTTCAATAGTATATGCGATCAGATTAACAAATTATTTTTACTCATTTCTAAGCAATATTTAGGCAACTAATGCGCTAAATTTTAACACAAATATTTTAGGGTTTTAAAATCAAAAGTTTTTCCATGTTTTATCTTCATATCAAACAAAATTACACAATTATGCATAAGTATTGGATAAAACCAAATAAAAATCGGATAATAAATTTCGATTAAAAATCTTAAAATAATTCCTGTCAAACAATTACAATATTGAATCGCAATTCTACATTAAAATTTACTTAAATAAACCTAGTATTTTATACGATTTCAAATTTTATAGTAAAGTAAAATCTGTTTTGCCTATAAATAGATTCTACACACTCGTGTATATTATCCTTAAAGTCAAAAATAGCAGACTTGACATCAAACGAAATCAAATTACAACTATTTATTAGAGAATTGCAAACAAAACTTAACGAGAAAATTGAAGAAAACCTGACATTAAAAAAATTCGTTTCGCATTCGCATAACTATTTAGAAGCAAGTTTCGAGTTAATCGATTTAGTGGAAGCGCTCAAAGAGCTGCGAGTGATAAAGTCGATGAGAGTGGAGAACACATTCCTATCGGTCAACAGAGAAGTGTTTTGCCCGCAGAATCCGTACAGCAATCACAAGGTGAACATGGGATATGGCGCTGACTTTAATTCGCCAGTAATCGACGCCACGATTCTAGAGCTGCTTAAGAATCATTTAGTGGAAGGCGCTAAAGTGCTAGATATCGGTTCCGGCAGCGGATATCTCTCCACTTGTATGGCACTTATGTGCGGCAAGTTTGGCAAAGTTATCGGCATTGATATCGTGCGAGAGTTAATCGAGTTGTCAACAAACTTTGTTATTAAAATACACGCCGATTTGATCGACGATAACAGACTAGAGTTTGTTGTGTCCGACGGCAGGTATGGCTACGCGAGTGAAGCGCCGTTTGATGTGATCAATGTTGGCGCCAGTGTTACTAAAATACCTCAGTGTTTGCTCAGTCAACTAAAATGTGGCGGAAGAATGATAGTGGCTCTCGGTATTGATTACGGTCTGCAGAGTCTAGAAACTATCGACAAATTGTCAAATGGCACTGTTGTCAGAAATATTCACTTAAAAGTGAATTTAAAACCATTACGAAATAATCCGTAATTAAATATTATTTATAGATATTTTTAAAAGTATTCAATAAAAATATATTATATGTTTTACCTTTATTTAGAAAAATTTCCTCTTTTTAATCGTCTCTAATTTATTAAATAAATAAATTCAGCATAATTTATAAAAATGTATTATCAAAATAAAAGGATGATAAGAATTTAAAAAATTTATCTTAAAACCTGATTTCACATATAAATCATAGGTGCTATTGAATTGAATGGTAATGCACTGTGAAGCATACGTTCTGTTGTGGGCGTTAACATCAGAACGTATGCTTGACAGTGCATTTACCATTCAATTCAATAACACCTATGATATAAATAGCGCACACATACACACTCACGTGATTTTGTTTACTAACATTGTCACGTGTTTTGCGTGTTTTTTCTAAAAACTTTTAATTTTAACTGTGATATTAAACAACCGATATTAATCATTTCGATTATATCCTATTACAATGACTTGTATATCGAGGATAATCATAGTTTTAAATCTTTTTCCTTTAAATTTAAATTATGGTTATTTTTTATAAATAAATGTTATCGATAGCATAATTATTAAGGACGCGATGTTTATGACTTTTAAGTAGTGTTGTTGATTATGAAATTTTAATTTTACTTTACTTTTGCTTTCGTTTAAAATTTCTATTTTGATTTTCTTTCACTTTTACTTTTTAATTTAATTTCAATTTTAATTGTATTTTGCTTTTGCTTGTAACATTATATTTCATTTTAATTACTTTTACTTTTGCTTTCAATTAAATTTTTCATTTTGATTTACTTTTACTTCTGCTTTAACTTTTGCTTTTCCTTTTACTATTAAAAAAGCGATTTTACTTTTACTTTTTTAATTTTGCTTTTACATATAAAAATCTTTTAAAACGTTACTTTTAATTCATTTTTTAATTCTATATTTTAATTGTATTTTACTTTTGCTTGCAAATTATTTTTCCATTTTAATTACTTTTACTTTTACTTTTCATTAAATTTTTCATTTTGATTTCAAAAGTAAATACAACACTACTTTTAAGCATTTTAGTTAAGCCAGAAATTAATGTTTTTGTTAAAGATCTATACGAATGTTATAAAAATAAGGCATTTGAGAAGCATTTGTTTTGTCATAAAAAGTCATATTTGAACCGTTAGGTCATATTTGCAATAAAAAATATTAGCATTGAAATTTTATGACAAACAATTATTTCTCTAATACAGCCATTGTTTTAAAATAACTGAACTTCTGAAGTATACCTAAAATTACTAAAAACCTATAATTATGATTTATGTGAAGCATTAGTGCCGCCGATATTCCAATTGAAAAATTAAGGAATACAACTTTCAGTAATTTTTTTAGAAAAGTATGCTAAACTTAAAACCCCATTGCAATTTAAACGATAATAACTTAATGGATTTTTTTTGTTGCTAATATTAATATTAATTTTTTCCACAATTTTTGAATATTTAATAGAAAATAGTCATTTTTAAAGTCATATTTAGCAATTTTAAAGTCGTTTTTATAGAACTTATTTTAAAAAAATAAAGTCATAAACATCGCGTCCTTAATAATTATATAGTTTGTATTTTTACTAAGTTTGTTAACTTCCTCGTCATTTTTAAGTTAAATAACACGACAAAACTTTTAAAAATACACGATTATTGTTTGAAACAAAGCATATAATTACCTGATATCTCATCCATCATTCGTTTATTTTTAGAACACGAAATTATCTTTTTTCTTTTATAAAGTTGAGAAAAAAATAATATATTTAACATTTTAATAACACATTAGTTACATGTGAATTAAACTCTAGTATTTTATTTACATTCTAGTCTTTCGGTTTGTAATCAACAATTAATATTCTCTTTATTTAAAATGATTCACGTTATATGATATTCAAATGCATTTTATAATTACAGTATGAGAAAAAAGAAAAAATTTTATAAATATAAAGTATAAGCTTAACATAAGTCACGGGTGAGAGTAAAAAATTAATTATCTTAAATTAAATTAAAAAGAGTTAATGTAATGAAATTCATCCACATTTTGTGCAAATTGATAGTTACTATAAACTTTACATTCAATAAACTCTTTGACAGAATATAATTCTTGGTTTGTGTTTAAAGAAATAAATACAGAGTAAACTTTAATAAGTATAACATATGTATAATTAATGAGGCGATACCAGCGAACATATATATATAAACAATTAAATTAAAACCAAGATTACCAGTAATTACTTAGTCTAAAACAAAAATTATGATGCGATGATGATTTAATTGGTTATACAGTACGATATAATTTTTCGCGCCACAATCATTTCACAACAGTCTGCGTTGTCGATGGAGAGCTCCAGTGAAGACATTGCGGGTCGATGTGTTTAAAATTTTTTCGTTTCTTCAATTTGGTTTTGAACTCGTCAAGAATGTCTTGTCTGGTTAGCACTAAATGCTTTCCCTTCCAGTACTTCAACATACCCATCGATTGTAGTGTCGATACGATATCGTATGCGTTTATTCCCGTCTGTTGACTAACGTCTAGTAATGTTTACATTTTATGATTACATTTTGTTATTTTGATTGTTGAATATCTGAATTCGTTACCTTTTATAGAAATATCTTTTCCTTCATAATTACATAGATATTCAAGTATAACAGCTTTCCAGTAACTACGATACGAGATTAATCCTAAATCAGACAATGGCTTCTCTGGTGAACCGACTTTTCCTTCGGTTTTTGTCAAAAGATAGCCTAAGAGAGACAAAATAAAATTAATCGACAAATTAACAACTAATATCAAATAACATGATACAGCATGATATATATTTTAATAAACTTACTAAAATCAATTAGCATTCTTCCATATCCCTGTCTCTGATACTGTGGTAACGTTAAAATACATGACACATTGTAACTTAGAAATGATTGTTTTTCCTAATATCATAATAAATTATTCAATAAGAAACTATTCAATAATATACCACTATTATTAACAAATAATGAATACCTTTGAAAAATATCCGACAATATGAAAACCTTCGGCATCAGCTTCAGTCATAATATAGAAAAGAAATGGTTCGACATCGAAGTAAAGTGTTTTATGGTCAAGAAATAGTTTGGCGAGAAGACACAAGTTTTGACAGTACTGTTTGTTTTTATCGCCGTCGATCTCGAAAAACGAAATGTTGCCCTTTCGGTATATTTCATCGCCAGGCGGGTGTCGTTTCACGCATTTGTGAAGATGTCGTTTCAGTATAAGAGGAGAGTTTGTGTACTTCAGACAAAATTCGCAAATATAGAGTTTAGGTAAGCACTGATATTCTTCGGGATATGGGGATGAGTACCAAACATCCATCTCGTAACGACCCATCTCTACGACGCGAATGCCACTGCGTCTCACGTTTGGCTGATCAGAGGTAACGATTTGTTGCTCTTGAATAAGTTCCGCGGCTCGAGCCTGAGCTTCGCGAAACATCTCTAAATCAAATATTGGAGTCAATCCATTGAGGTCTGGTTCACGACTAAAGAGTGACATAAAAATTTTTTTAATAAATAAATTTATTGAAAATAACTGAAAAGAATAATAACTAAACCTCGATGTCTTTAGTTTTGATGGTTTAGTTTTATTTTTGATGGGACTGTGAGCGTTAATTAACTCTTTTTGAATCTCCTTCCGTCTCTGTTCGATCAATAAATTACACTTATCCTCCTTATTGGGTGACGTCGAACTCTTTCTGAGCTCACGCTTAGTGATATCAGAGTAATTTTTCTCTTCCCTTCGCATCAATCTCTTCTTATAACTCTCCTCGCAATCTTCTGGCGTTAAATTATGATAAATGGGACATGTATTGTGCGTGCAGTGCGTGTCAAACTTTCCGCTCAGATGTCCCTTCGAATCGCATCCGGGAACTGAACACTTGCTATCACCGCTATCGGCCCCATCGGCGTCTATTTTCGAATTGTCGTCATCTTCTTCCTCATTTTTCATTGATTTTGTTCGCATTCGATGCAGGTATGCCACCGAACCACGACCTTTATTAATCATCACAAGTAATAACAAATTACTTCAATAAACACTAATAATAGTAATAGTAATAATAATACCTCTTTTTCTTCGCCTTCGTTTACCACTCAATGATCGTCTACTACCAGCTAAAACTCCATTCACGCTGTTGTCGTTATCATCGCTGTTGGTTTCAGATTCGAGGCTTTGTTTTGATTGCGATGTTTTTGATGACGCGATTGAAGGGTCGGTCGTTGTAATTGCAATGTCAGGCGTTTGCTTAGTCATCGATCGCGTTAGTCTTTGAGGACCAGATCTGATACCACTCAGTCTTCTGCCACCTCTGCCTACTTTTCTGCCCGTTTTGCCGCTGATATCCTCTTTGTTTGTTTCCGTACAATTTTTGTTCACAGCTTTAACATCAGCTTTGTCTCTATCTTCGTCGTGTAAACTGCCAGCAGAACTAAAGCATGATTAATAAATAATTTAGAAATTATTAAATACTTAAAAACAATTAAAACACGACGAAAAACGTTGAATTAAAACGTTTAGTAATAAATGAACATTACTATTACTATTTCATAAAAGAAAATTAGTTTTTGAAAATAACTGGCAGAAGAGTAGTTTAAATAAATATATGCTTTCGTTATCACAAAACTTTCATAAATTATTATCCTTTAACAATAAATAAACATAACCTTCAAAAAATTAGTTCATAAATTATAAGATAACATATTCTAATGCATACATAAGTTCTTAACACTGAAAAACAAAAACCTTCTTGTTTTTCATTAAATCATTGAATGAAAAAAGATTTAAAAAATAGTGATTTAAAAGCATTAGAATCACGTGAGCGATACCTCTCATCGCCATCACCGCTGTCTTCCTCGTCCTGTTCCGCTTCTTCATCCTCCTCGTCATCTATATCTTCGTCATCCTCCTCCTCGTCGTCGTCATCCTCTTCGTCATCATCACTGTTGTCGATCCTGTCGTCGTCGGCATTGCCATCAGCGGTAATATGGTTTGGAGCGCACTTATAGCACTTATTACACACATAATTGCTGTCATTCACGACAATAACAGATTGTTTGCTATTATTAATACTGCTATTCTTGACCGCTTTGAACGATTTACTAAACTTCTGAATACACCTCAAGTGCGCTGAAGAGTCACAATCGCGACACGCAATCATTTTGGACGTGCGCTGAACTTTCGTATACTTTTTACCGCAATAGTGACAGTGACGACACCGCCTGCACGACCAGTTATTGGCGCAACACTTCATTATCGATGGATTGAGCGAAAGACACTTCGGGTGGTATTGAGTGGCGCACAGCGAACACGTCATCAGCAGATTATTAGCCGAGTGTTGCGCACACTGACGACACTCTCCCAACCGATACGCCTCTTCGTGTCCTGCCATCGACTGCGAGGTTTGCGACGATTCCGAGCAGTGCTGCGACGAAGACGAGCGAAGGCGTCCGCGAATCGACATTTCAAACGGTTTAACGCATTCACTGCTTGACGCGCACTAAACCATTATTAATGCGTTCAATGCTTTAATGCCGCACGCGTTTATGTTCGCATTCATTCAATCAGTTAATAAATGGTGTGTTTTAGCAGTTCAGACACTGGTGATTGTGTACACGCTATGCAATAACAGTCATTTTATTCTTTACTTTACTTCACTTCTCAATGTTTTTTTCATTTTCATTCAATTTTTTTATTATTTTTTCTCATTTTATAATTTGGTTTTCTATTGCTAAGTAAATCCTATGAATACATGTGTAACTATTTTCTTTCAATAAAAATACGTATAATAATGCGATACAAAACAATGTTAATAAGTACTAAACTTTCGTTAAGCGTTTGTCGTGTTTGCCTCAAACGCAATATCCATATTCACTGTTAAGTTATACGAACGAAAATAGTGGGATAGACTTTAATTACGTTCCGCTAAACAATCGCTCATTCAGTAAAAATGTTTTATTTTTATTTTATTTTAGTAACCATAAACATAATATTATAAATTTTAATCGCAAAGTTTAACCCAAAAAAATCTCACAAAACAATTTAGTGAAAGCATATACAATGAGGTTAACACAACTACTGTATGCGAATGTGTTCAATAACGGACACCTAATGGTACCGTATAATCTCGGTATGATTCGTAACCGCAAAGCAATGGCTGAAAAATTTGTAGCCAAAACGGTGATTGTGAGGAATGGTGACGTCGACGGCGCGTTTCAAGTGTTGAACAGGATTATGGGCGTTGAAGGGCTTTTCGACATTTATCGGCGAACGAGACGTTACGAGAAGGGATTCAATACGCGACGAAGAGTTAACTGGACGATGTGTAAGGCTATATACGACGAAGACATGGACAGAAAGATCAAATTTTTGATGCGGAAGAATAGAGTGGAACCGTTTCCATGTTTTGTTGATAACGATATCAAAATAGATCGCGAAGAGTTCCTCAAAAAGAGAAAACATTCTAGTAAAGCAACGCCTCCCACATATATTACGGGCAAAGCAAACTTTAATATAGTGTGGCCGCCGCCATCTGAAGAGGAAAATCCCTATTTATATGAACCTTACTTGGATGCATACCGCAAATAAAATAAAGATCTCGAGATCACAACACTTTGTGTTTTACTAATAAAACAAATTTAAATTTGATTAATAACTTTATAAATGGTAACTATAAAAGTTATGTTAGTAATTATAATTTTAACGACTAAGTAATAAATATGAACGTAATTCAACTAAATCCTAATTTCCTAATATTCAATTATTCCTAATTTATCAATATTAAGTTGTTGTATCAATATTATTATTACTATAGTATTTGGGGTGATTTCTTTTTATTTTTAAATGAAATTATAGAAATATTTTAATGAAAATGAACAATATTTTCTCATAGTAACTATTTTTGTAAAAACTATATCGCCTATGGCTCGTAATTTTGAATTGAGAAAATTGCTTTGTGTTCGAGTTGTCTCAAACTCGCATTGGAGTTTACTTCTAATATTTTCAAAGTTTTATGCCTATAATTTAGACTTTAAAACTTATCTTTTGTTATGCATTTATCTAACCTAGTCTTCTAAACGTTAGTTTCTTTTCTGTTATTGTTTTTTGAAAATTTGTCATTTGTTTTAAATTCAGCTTATGGTAGTCTTCTGTAATAATTAAAAACTTTAACATAACTTATTGGCTATTACCTAATGACACCATTTTTTCTAAGGGAAAAGATTTTATTTCTTTGGATATTACAGTTATTAATTAAGTTCACATTTTCTTGAATATAAGCTTAGTTTGTATGGGATTTAGTTCATATTGAGTTCCAGTGAGTTTCGTTTTCTGTTCTGTGGTTTCTCCGAATTTATTCTAACGTTATAATCGGATCTCATTATAAGATACCCTAATAAAGGTTTTGATGGTTTGAAACATTTTAGATTTAATTTATACCACAAAAATTTCGCCAAAATTATAATAATAAGAGCAAAAAATGGAATCAGACTCAGAACAACAGTTGATTTCAGTTGAGTTTTTGTTTCATCTATCGATGTGTTATTACTGGTAAAAATTTCATTATCGGAGTCAACAATAGTCGATAAACGCTGGCAAACAGTGAGCCTCTTTTCTTCGCACGAGATATCATTCCAAACGCCCGCATCCCAGTCATACTTCTTGTTCTTATATTGTTGATTCATTTCGAGACAGTATTGCTTTCCATTGTGATTGTTTGGCTGCTTTGGTGCCCAATTGAAATACAACACCTGGTTGTAATCATTCCATATCCAGTCTTTCGGCCCTTAAACACAAAATATCGATTCATTTAAATCGAAAAGTTTCAGTCATATTTCAGTCATGTTTCAGAATAAACTTTAAATGATTGCTTTAAAACCAGTGATTTTACATTATTATCCTTATCTATTAATATTAAAGCAATTGAATTACCCATTCCTAAAATTAATCTCGCGTCCAGCCAAACATCATTTCCCACTTTTAATTTATTAAACAGCATATCAGTGAGCAGTTTGTTTTCTTTCTCGCTTTTAATCATAATTAGCGTTGCGTTATACTGTTGACACAGTTTTTGAGCGCTTTTAAAATCGAGAATTTGTTTTGGAAACAGCTTATAACAGTATACCGAAGACGGAAACGTGTGCCAATTAGTTCCACAACAGTTCACTTTTAGCGTACAATACAGTAATAAATGGGTATATATAAGTTTATAATAGATTTATATAAGAAAAGTTTAAAATATATCACTTACTTAGACCGATGCAAACACATAATATGCATACCAATTGCATATGTAAAAACATTTTATTTTAAATATAAAAATATAGTAACGATTACTTTTGAAAATTCATCATAACTTCTATGAGTTAAAAAGTTAAAACAATTTTATTAAAATAGATTAACAAACTATAAGCGAATAATTGTCGTCGCACTATACAGTAGTCGCCAGTATTCTAATAATTTTTACACTTATGATCAACGAGAGTGACGTATCCTTGGATATAAATTGTTAGAAAAGTTTTATGATATTTATTTTGTTACTGTTCAGTCAGTTATTCTGTACTAATATTTATACGCTGTGTATTTAAGACGCGAAAAATTCGTGTTTAATAGGTAGTCCTCAATCAAAAGCGTTTTTGAATACCGTTTTTGAATTGCATTTTTGTAAATATGCAGAATAAATATTTGATATTTGTTTTTCTCTTTCAAACATTTGTTTTCATTTGCGCTCTATCTCTATCTCTCGTTCGTATCGTCGCATCTTTTCTATCCTTTATTTTGTTTTTTATATCGTGTTTGAAAACAATTTAAAATCTCATTTCGAGCAGCCGTTTGTTTATTTTATAACTTAAAAGAGTTTTGTTTTATTATACATACTCGTTATACCGTGAATTTGTAATACTTTCACTTTTACTGTTAATTAGCATTTAATTGTGCAAAAATATAGCAGTACTAATCGATAAATTGTGTTAATAATACTAAGTGGTAAATAATCTTAAACTAGAAAAACTTCTATTTATTTTCACCATTTTATACCATAAGTCAAACTAAGACCGAAATATGAAAATACCCTGAATTTTCGTTTATTATTCGCTGTACTTCTACAGAAAAGTTGTAGTTGTAAAAAATGGTAAGATTTATAAGAGGCAGAAAATCTGTTACTTTAATAAGACCGAGGCTTCCTTTACGGTACGTACTGTACTCAAAACCACTTTATTTATTAAATTTGCGTAAAAAAGTTTTGTCTGAAAATTTATTTAATTTTTAAAGTATAACAATTGTTAATACAATATTTTAATGAGAATCTACTAAATGTAATATACTATATAACTTAAACTTTACTATAATTTGTTAACAAAAAATTTTCATTTATGTATTATATAATTAGCGAATATTTTACAATTGTTTTAAAGGTAATTCTTTTTCTTCCATATAAAAGCATTGAAAGAGAATGTCACCGCTAACATCGGTCTGCGAACTCATCTCACGTTTATCGCGATTCGAGTCATCAATATCTCGATCGCACGCCAACTCATTCAAAACATCACTCAATTCACTTAAAACACTCGTACCATAATCGGGTTGATAAGCGGAAAACGCGCTCATTTCGCGCAAATAAATCGCAAAGTTATCCTTTAGCTGAGAATACCAATCATTTAAGCTTAAAGTTTGTTGAGTTTGCAGCAACTCATCCATAGTAGTGTGGAAGCCATGCTTTATGGCGTCAATGATTGGCTCACAGCGCACACGTTTCTCGATTGTTGGCCACAATTGTTCGCAATTGCCATCAGTTTGAGTGTCGCAACACTTGCGCCACACATCCGCACCACACTTACCGTTAACGAGAGATTCGTTTTGCGTGTGCTTGTGGTCTGTCACTACAAACTCGCGTTCACTCAAATCGTACGTATCATTCAATTGAGTGTCGTTCGCAGATATCGATAACTGTTCGCATATCGAAGCCGTTTGCTCGCTATAATCGCAGTCCGAATCCGAGTAATAAATGTCTTCGTCTTCGATGTCTCCAGACATTATGCAACCAATAGATAATAGAAATATTATTGAATATAATAGTTATGTATTACAGTTGAAATTTTCAATTTGAAGATTAAAAACAGTGGTTTGACGGCGCGCTCAAGTATTAAATGTGTTTTGAATGCGTGTTGTGTGCGTTCACTGCTGCAGTGATCGAAGCTTTAATGTGTGCAACAGTACAGTCAGTCAGTGAGTGTGACACACAG
>JAQIVF010000457.1:0-22359 GCA_034698365.1 Steganacarus magnus
TTTAAAAATTTCGGGCTTTCTATGATTAAAGTGAAAAGCCCGGCCCGACAAAGTTTTTAAAGTTAAGGCCCGAGCCCCACAACTTTTGTCGGGGGCCCGAAATATCGGGGGCCCGTTTCGGACTCTACTTTCATGCATTATCATTTTATATGAATTTATGCATTATCCGGATCCTGATTATAATCTCGATAATGTAGTTGTAATATTAATATTAATATTAATAATATTATTCTAATATAAGCTTAAACTCACCACTTTTGGACAAATTTTCATCTCTACTTATACTTAATAAATGCTTTTGAATATTTACTATTTTTGATGTCAAAAAAACTTATCACTTAATTGAGTTACAAGTGATGCTCGTATCAGTGTCTTTCGTGTTTTAATATTTTATTTAAGTTATATTATTCTTTCAACAATTGTAAGTTTTAACTCATTTCAAAATTTTACTCAATTTTTCATCACTAATAAAAACTTTAATAAAGTTAAGCAAATTTCAAAATGTTTATTATTAGTTAATTATTTACAAATAGCGTTAATCAGTTTATTATTTGGGAATTTGGACAGTAAAATATTCTTGACTTGATTGGAAAGCGAGCACATGTTCGTCGAATTGGCTATTATTATGATTTGCGCGAAACGATCGCAAATATCGCTCGAATCGTTATGCGATTTCTGCGATATAACTGTCGCTAAATCTATGAGAAACTGATTGGAGAGCGGCTGACACTTGCGCTGCGATATAACCGATAGAATCGCTAAATGCAATTCCGAGTCCATTTGCTGAGTGTCTAAGAATGCGTAACGAATCGATGAGTTCAGTATTATACTGTTATTATCGATTAAATTAATTAATGTGTTGAGCCATTGAGTTAATTGCGATTTCGTGATGTTATTGCCGATGAAGTATCCTTTGCTGATAATAGCGGCACAGAATTGTGGCGAATCGTGTGCCAAACTCGAACCAAACACGATATCATTCGACAGACTAATCAAATCACTGTCCATTAAATATTTTGCCGTACAATTCAGTAGCTCTTCGTTACGCAAACTCAGTGCCAGTGATATTAACTGCGACATCAGATTCGATTGTCTTTGATTCAATGGCGACGGAAATAAAGTGTTGATGAATAGTTGCGACTCGTTGTGCGACATGTGTGCCACTATTTCGCTCAAATAGTAAAATAAGTAAACTCTTTCTATACATTTATCTTTGCCGTCGATTTGTGACAACAATTTGTGCGATAATTCACTGGCACTGCTCGCAGACTGGTATTGGTATTGATCGTCAAATCTGTAATTACTTAAGATATAAGTAAGTGTATCGCGAATATGTGCACACAAATCCATCACAAATCAAATTAACAATTATACTGTCAATAATAGTAATGAGCATTAGTCAACAGATGGACACACAACACATCTATCCTGTAATAGACATTGAAATTATGAAAAATTTAATACTCGATCACCAAACCTACAAAATCCCGACACATTCCGTATTTATTTTGCTTCTGAAATATCTTGTTATTAAAAAGTCTTACATTGTGAACTAATATACACTAAAAAATTTTGTGACTCTGCACAAACAGCCTGTAACGAAAAGATATCTGCTTTCAAATTATGCGATAATTAGTCTCTAATATTATTTTTTATAATGTAAAAGACCAGGAGTGGGTTCTACTATTCTTCCGTTAACAATATCGTTATGATTACTAAGCGAAAACTCAATAACAAAAATAGTTAATTAACGAAAAATGTGTTCTACTAAACATTTTTAACGAAATAATTGTGGCGTTTTAGTTTGTTTCAAATTGAGAATTAAAGCATTAAATTTAAAAATACAACATTGAATATTTGTTAACATCGATGTAATCAACATTTTTAATTACTTAAATATAGGTTAATATTTAGTAATTAAAATGAAATTAGTTTGCAATTAATATATTTTACAAAGTGTTTGTCAAACGAATTTTGTAATTTATTTAAGTCTCGTGTTTCGTTAAAACGTTCGCTAATTAACGATCACTTCGAAGCTATCGTTAAATAGCGAAAGCTTTCGTTAAGTAACAGTTTTTAGTAAAACCATTTTTTCGCTATTTTTATCGTTAATAGCCATTTCCATAGTAACGAAACACAATAGTTAGTTAACTATTTCGTTAACCCATCGTAGAACCCACACCAGTTACAAGTTTAATATTACATACATTTGTTAGGAACACATCTAAAATACCGATTTTATACGAACTTTCTACTAATATTAGCAAAAAGTTGTTCTACATTTTTTAGTGTGTACATACAATAATTTGTCAATTTTGTGTAATTTTATTAGTAGAGTCAGATTGTTAGATAAAATTAATTTCATTAAAATTAAACTAAAAGTTTGATTCTAAATTATTTTGAAATAAACATAGTTTGGCAAAATTTTTCACTTAAAATAAAACCATAAACAATATCTGGCCATGTACTTCACTTCGCGAAATTCGATCACTAATAATGGTTTAGTAGCAGAACGTCTATTTACATCATGTGCTGAGATATGCTAAAATTTTTAAGTTTAAATTTCATTTTTTTAACTAAAACTAAGAATGAATCATTTAACTTATAAGATAATTTAACCGATATACAAATTTTCTACTTAAATGTTTTGCAATTTTTTTTTTTGAAAAAAACTCATCAAATATTACTGAATTTTTGTTATTTAAAATAATAATTGACATATTCTCCGAATGACTTAAATTTGTTAATAAAAATATTTAGCCGAATGCTGTGGAAATGTTGCTCGCAAGTGTAATGTTAAGTAACTATATTACTAAGTCACCACATATTCAGTCTCTACTTTTTTTTGGAAACCAAAAACAGGCTAATTTTGGTCAGAAATTCGGCAAAAATATGCTTTTTTCAAACATATTCGGAAATTTTCAGACAATTCGGAAAATTTTTAATCTATATGATCTCTATAAAACTTCTATTTTAACTGATAATATTTCTATATTAGACATATTTTTAAAATTATCTGTCCTTAAACTTTCGAAATTTTTATATAGGTGTTGGGAACTTGTGAAAAAAATTATGAAAGGCTCAACGCTATCTGAAACAAATTGTTTTTAACTATAAATTATAACTTTTTATAAGTTGGTAATTTCACCAAAATTTCGGAGATTTTGTAAAGTTAGATGAGGTTAATTTTATTTATTATGAGTTTTTAATTACACCCATTTAAAATTCCTAAAGTTTTAATCAAAAACAAAAAAAGTGGGATTTGCGAAAAAGTAGAGACTCTGGTTATTATCTATTAGAATGTGCAGCACTGTTTGAGTGAGTGTGTGTGAGCAGTGAAACAGGTGGTTGAGTGACCCTCTGTTAGTGCCATGTATGCTATGATCGCTATGTGTGACATGAATGCCATGTAAACATTACTTTAATTAACACTATTAACTCATAATTATGATATACTTAAACAGTTTTAATTAAATCAATGCATCAGTTATTTGTGGAAGTATTAGCGAAGAGAGACTTGAGTCGCGCCGGAGATCTCTTCTCCATTGACGACAAAAGTATTGTACAAGACTTGTCTGAACTCATTAATCATATTCAGAAGATAAGCAGTGCTTCCCATTTTGTTGACAAACATAACGATCAAAGTGTCGTAGAAATATGTTTGACGCGCATCACAAGTGCCATTCGGTATATAAAACTATACTATATATACTTATATTACATAACATTGTATCGAAATATAATATATTTATATTGTATTGCATTACTGTATTATAGCGACACTGGAACTATCGAAGAACACGCACAAGCGTTGGTCGCTCTCCTCGACTCTTGTCTTCTTCATGACTTGAAACCATCCATTAAAGACGAAGATCCTCCTCACGCCAAGATAGCCAGTGATGTGGTCTCATGTATATTTCTTGTATGTTATTAAACCATATCCAATATTTACTATTTATTATTTTCTCAAAAATAATAGTGTTTTTCAAATGGTTTTTGTAGTGTGAACTAAGATTAAATTCAAAATTTTAACTTAGAGTTAGCATCAATAAAGTTGGCCATTAAAGTTTGCTTCAAGTTATACTAGTTGTGAGATAAACTTTTTATAAACTTAACAAATTATAAGTTAAAACGAATAGATTTGATTTGTGTTTCCGCACATTAACTTGTTATTATTTATTTACTCATCGCTTAATAACTTGTTATATCAAACAAATTACTTATATAAATTTTATTAGTGTCCCTAAGTTATCCTTATATTATGAGCTTTTAAGTTTTATGCTAATTTTGAAAAAAGCCCAAAAAGCCTACACTGCGAGTACTTAATGTTAGGTTAATCTGATTTTTCTCAATTTTTACTGTACAACTTTAAATGGCCATTAAATTTAGATTTACATATTGTTTAAAATTTTACCGAAAATTGCGAGAAATTATCAATATTTTGAGAAATTAAAAATATATGAATTTTAAATAAAAATTATCCGAAAATTACAAATATGAATAGATTTTGAATGATTTAGAATCACAGTAAAAAATCAGTGATGCGTTTGGCAGTTCCAGTAGCGGTCAAGTTATTACATCGCGGCAATAAAGAATTGAGTAGAAATCTTTCGAGTTATTTATCTTTAGCTGCCATTAATAATGCAGACGTTTTGTCGCCACACATACAACCGATAATCGATTCAATAATCGGTGGAAATTACTCTCTGGCGCGAGTATTGCCAAAAATCTATGCAGTGAACAAAGAACCGATTCACGAACACATTATGGCCTTAGTATGCCTTCTTCCTCAGTGTGATACACCAGAAAAGTTATCTCTTCTTAATTTATTTGCATTAATATCGAAAACGAAGCCATCAATTTTAGAATCAAATTTGCCACAATTAAGTGATTGTTTGGTACATTCGCAAACAGCATATCCAACTTTGCAGATATTTTTGGATATGGTTCAAACAAATCCACGACCATTTGTCGAATACACTAATAAAGTTGTTTCTGCCTGCGAATTGCAAAGTGGAATGCTGTCAATTGCCGCACAATTTCTCGGAATCGTCGGAAAGTTGAATATTAATAAAGCACGAGATTGTTTGAAATTTTTGACCAACCAATTATCAAAATCAGATCTTTCAACAATGATTACTTTATTAAGAGAAATTAAATCAATAGTAGAAGTATTTCCAGCTCTTTTGCCATCGTTTTTGCCTCATATTTTATCGCAAACGGAAACATCAACATCTTCTACAGTGCAGTCTTATTTGCAACAAATAAGTTGTATCAATAATACAAGCGTCAATTCAAATGCTATAACTGTTGTTCGCGTTAATTGTGATAATACTGGAACTGTTGTGAATGGAGCACTAAATGCTACGAATTGCAACATTTCTTATACATCACAAACTACACCTAAAATGACGACATCACTTAACGATTGTATACTTGCTTCTCCATTAAAAAGCAGTGGAAGCAATAGATTGGGCAACAGTAGCATTCATGTGATTCACCGTAGTATTCCGAGACTTCATGTGGTTAGCGGTGGTCATATTATTGGTCGTCACTCGTCATCAAACGTTCATCGAAGTTTGACAGCACTAATGATGGCCAATTCATCTACAAGTCGTCACTGTATGAATCGTATGTCAGTTGAAAGTATGAATGTGAACGCAACCACACCGACCAGTTCGCAAAAGAGTGTTTCCAGTTCTTACTTATTGGCGTTACAAGAGAAAGAATTGGCAGCTAAATCATCAAAAACTGTGGCCACTTCTGTAGATTCGCAACTGCAACAAACGCATCAAAACGTCACGTCGTCGTCTTCATCGTCATCTCATTATAATCTAAAGCTTTCAAAAAGCGAAATATTGTCAAACAGTAATTTAAAAATGCGAGACAAATCGACATGTTTTAGTGGCGGACAATTGGATCAAATGAAGCAGAATCGGGTGTCAGTGTTCGAACCGTATCCAATGCGTGACGCTGTTCAGCATTTTTGTGAGAAGCATATCGACAAAATAAAGATGTATATGCAAAAGGTTTTCGTCAAAATTCCATTACCAGTTAAATGTACAATTGAAGAGCGAAAAGCAAAAAAAGTTGCAAAACTTCATTTTGTTTGTCAAGGAAAAGGAGAACACTGTCTTTACTCGAAAACATATTTTGTAATGAAAACAAGAAATGCTCGCATTTGGATTCATCTCATGTTTTTAGCGCTTCAGGCAAAAGCTTCTTCAGCTCTCTGTACTCGTGAAACATCGGTGAATGCACTCAAAAATTGTTGGGATACTCTCAAAGCAGATAATAAAACTTTCTTAACACTCGTCACTTCATCTTTTCCATCAACTAAGGATCAGGACATTCTAATTAATGAATTACGTTCTGAAAGATATTTCGATGTTTTTGAATTCAATGCTATCATCCAAATATGGGGATGTTTTCTATGCAACCATCCGGACAGAGCTAACGGTTTTCTTAAAAGTAATGAGCCTGTTATCGAAGGACAGTTAAAGGAGAAAAAAGGAAAGTGGAAACTGTTCAGGAGATGGAGAACCAGATATTTCACATTGTCTGGTATTCATTTGTCTTACAGAGAAGGGGTAAGTAATTTTGATATTTTAACTTAATTATGCATATTTATTTATATGAAATTAAATTTGTATTTATGCGAATATATTTGATATACAGAAAGGCGATAAAGATGGGCAACCAGTGGAAATCGGACAAATACAAAGCGTTCGGGCGATTGGAAGTTCGAGAGGTCGTACTATTCCTAAAGCATTCGAAATATTTACGAATGATAAGACATATGTGCTGAAAGCCAAGAACAGTCGCAATAATGAACAGTGGGTTCAATGCTTATCGATAGCAATGGCTCATTCGCAAGCGAAAGAAATTACATGAATAGTTTTACATGTGATACAAATTAGGAATATATTTCAATAGATTATTTTATTGCTTTAAATAGTGATCATTATTTATTTATTTTCATATATAACAAATTATTATATTTATATATTTTGAAATTTTATTACAAGTTTATAACAAATTAAAGATTATGGATGAAGATTATGATTCTTTGTCTTAATCTATTTTTTATATAACTTAGTGCCACACTTCTTGCTTTGGTATTAATGTTTTCTTCCATCATTTTAATATCTATTTTATATAAATTAAATAAAATTAATGTATTATATGATTGAGATTATTACCATAAATATTTAATATGTCTTTGATATAAATAATTTGTGCTCATTTCATATTCTTAGATAGCAGTCATAAGTCTAACAGTCAAGTCATTTATTGGTTATTTTAAATTAAGTTATTATCTCCTATGTTAAACTGTCATGCTTTTATATCGAGCTCTGTTCATTTATCACAATCAGGATTGGATACTATGGTTATTAAATAAATTAAATAAAAAATCTCTAGTGATGCTCGAATACAATCTTATTAGAGAAAACATTATCTTAAAATTGTCTTGATATCGCAATTGTATGGCTCTCTAATATTTAAAGTTTGATAATAATCAAATTTCAATATTTAAAACCCATTCTTAATATAGTAAACACTATATAGTTTTAATCATAAATTTTTAATTAGTTTTATATAAAGTTTAGTTTATCTTTTTACAGGCTTTTCATCTTAACTGAAATGTTTTAATAGTTTTATAGTACTATTTCACTATTATAATATAATATTACTCACAACTGTAAAAATTTGCATCTTAAAGTAAAAGAGATGTTGCAAAGGTAAAAACTTAAATTTTGCGCGTTTATCGGATTTTATTAAAACTAAAAAAAATAATGCATGTTTGTACGATCGTGTAGCTCTTTTTATTGCGTTATTTAACGACATTAGGTAATATTCCGAATAATAAAATCAAGTGGTTTGTTACAGATAAAATTTAATTAAAATTTTTTATTAAATAGATCTTAATTTTTGTTTTAATAAGTAATCTTTCATTTTAAATTCACAGTAAAAAGTTAAAATATAAAAATTAAGATATTCTTTAGTGATATAATTTTTGTCTAAATGCGACTGAAATTTCTTCAATAGTTTTTCCTTTTGTTTCTGGAACTTTTTTATAGGTATATATCCAAAATAAAATGAGAAGTATCGTAAAAATAACGAACACATAACCCCCAAGAAATTCCTAAAAATAGAAAAATTGTTTTTACAAATAAATAAAAGTTAAATTTTATTAAAAAAAACCTGTAAAGGCAAAAACGCAAGACCAACAATGAAATTTGCTGTCCAATTAACAGATACAGCAATACTTGTGGCAATACCACGCGCCCCAACACCAAATAACTCTGCAACTAAAAACCATGGTATAGAGCCTGGACCTGATGCGAACATAATTATGAAGAAATAAACCGCTAAAATGCTAACATAACTTAAAAATGTGAAGCTATCTTTTAAAGCTAAACAGAATGTGAGTATAGTAGTGGTGCAAAACATTCCAAACAATCCATATAACAAAAGAGTTCGTCTTCCAGATTTTTCCACCAAAACTAGTGACACCAAAGTCATCAACACGTTTATTGTTGTCATACCCATAGTGGCAAACAGCGGTCCTTCACCAGTTAACCCAGCCTTTTCAAAGATATTTGTGGAGAAAAATATAACTGCATTTATGCCCGAAAATTGTTGACTTAACATAACCACGAGTGCTATAACTAGCGGTTGTCTTAGAGCTGAATTAAACCACAGTTCTTTTAATGTTACTTTTTGCACTAATTTCATAGATTCAAACTCATTCCTTATTTCTTCCATTTCGTCGTGAACATCATTAGTTCCACGAAACCATGTCAATGCTAATAAACGCAATATTTTTAATTTGCTTAAAACATTGCTCTCAAATTAAATGATGGAAAGAAAAATACTCACCTCTTTGTGCTGATACGTCTCTTCCTTTTACAATCAATATATATTTCGGAGATTCTGGACAAAATGGTAGTGTAATAACCATAAAAATTGACGGTATTATCGTAGCAGCTATAAAAACAATCACTAAGCTATAATTTCTTTAATATGATTATATTAATTTTTTATTATTCTGTTTTAAGAAATATAAGAATCTGTATGATTAGGTGAAAAAAAGTACAAAACTTTTTATAGATGATAGAATTTTGCATGAAATAAAAAATTGATCGACACTTCAACATTTTCTTATAAATAGTAAATTTCTAAAATTGAATCTCACCAAATAAAACCGGCCATTTATCAATGGTTCCAAGAATTTGGGGCATTCCTAAAATATTCGATAGCAATATTGAAATTGTGATTACAAGTTGATATATTGTTCCGATTGAACCCCGAAGACGTACTGGTGATATTTCGGTCAAATACATTGGAACTAATCCTGCACTCATTCCTATTATTGTAATGAAATAATTGAAAATCAATGATGAGATTTTTAGAATAAATTTTATGTGGATTATGACAATTATACTAGAAAAAGAGTGGTTTATCGTCTGGAGAATGACTGAATTATCTAAATTTTGTTGTCTCAAACTTTCCCATTTCAAACGACAATATTGGCCTTAAAATCAAACTTTTTATAACTTTGGGGATTTCTTGGAATCTCTAAGCAAATATGAAATGTATTCTAACTTTGTCCATAAAAGATGGATTAAAAAGGATTCAATTATGGTTTCAACCTATTTAAAAATAAGTTTAATTACTTCATTTTTAACAAATGTTTTCAAACAAATAATTAAGGCAAAAAATTCATACTGATAATTCTAATTTTTAAAATGTCCATAGAAAGTTTGGCTTTTTTTGATTTTAGAATGAATGATTTAGTAATGTAATACAGAGTGAGCTATATTTGAATTTCTTTAATTTTTATTTGTATAATTGCATAACTTTTTAAAAATGTTTTACCAAATAAATATGGATAGATATAACAAACCTGCATTAAGACCAACAACAAGTCTTCCCAATATTAGCATTTCATATGAGCGCCACGTTTTAGAAAATCCCATAAGTCCGGCAGCAATAAATACAAAAATATTATTCAAAAGTAAACCTCCTTTTCGACCAAACCTTTCAGCGAAATAACCAGTCAATAGAGCGCCGATCATACCTCCGATGCAAAATATTGAAACCATAATAGAGTATATAAGGTTAACAGTGGTTTCATAACTATTTAAGTCACTGCTTGTTTGGTTAATATGAAAGTATCTCTCGACATAGACATCGTAAATAAAACTTTTAACCACCTTTTCTGGTGCATTAACAACACCAGTATTGTAACCGTGTTGAAATGAAGAGCCAAATGCTGCCGCTATTATTGCAAAAACTAATTTTGGTGTCAATCCCTTAATAAGTATTAATATTTTAAAAATTATTTTAAAGTGTTTTAACATATAGTGCTATTTTTTGTGTTTCAGTAAATTATAATAAGTAAGCGAGTTTATTTTATAACCATATGATTTTTTCTTAGTTTCTGTAATAGTTTCTTTTGTTAATACTAATTTTTAACGAACCAAAAACAAATACCGGTACTTTATAAAAATCCTTCATTTAAAGAAAAAATTCTTATTATGAAAAAAATAAAGTGAAGAATCAATATTGTTAGTATTTTCAAATAAAAATTTAAGAAGAATTTCTCTCTATTAAATTTAAGTAAAGAATTCAATGTAATTTTATAAAATAATAATGCAAAAATTACAGCGAAATTTCTAATATTTTAGGTCAAAGCTCGGCTAGGTTTGAGCTCGATTATTTTCGCATTTCAATAGATCAACCCAGACCGACAAAATCCGTCGGGGCCCGACTTTCTGATTTCACTCTAGAAGTATAATTTTATAAATTTTCATTAAAAATGCAAAGATATCAAATTTTTGAATATAATTTAGTTTTAGTGAATGTCAAAAATTAATTGCTTGAATTTAAATATTGTTTAATCAATGAAATATATTATAGGCAATTTTCATTTATTCAAAACCAAAGCCCAGCCCGATCTGACTTTTTAGTTTATAGACCCAAGCCTGACCAGACCCGACAAAATGCTAATGCAAATCGAATAATAAATATGCACTTTGTATCAGTTTTTTAATTTTAAACAAAACACTTAAAAGTACAAATTTAATTTCAAAATACGATACGCTTGTTATGTTATATATTATGCATCAAATTTATTAATATATATTATTTATATATATTATTAATATATATTATTTATCTAAGAAGTAGTATCCAAAATTTTTACTATATAATTTTAACAAATCTTACCTCAAATTTACTGTTTCCCATCGCAAAATCAATTTATATCTAGCTTAATACCATATGAATTATTAAGCGATTAAATCAAATACTAAAATCACATAAATCAGACAAATATTTAAAGGAAAAAGCTCTTAAAAATCATAGATTGATTAGTTATAAGTTGTTTATAAAATATATTTTATCGCTGACCTTGTAATTTGTGTCAAAGATCATTAATATAAACATGGAAATTTAACACACATAATATTGTTAGATCAAAGAAATGATATAAACTTCATTACTAGTGAAAAGATAAATATGTCTCAAGATAAAAACTTGGCGAGTTTAAAAAAATGATTAAAAAATGTGACATAATAACGGTTTATTATTCAGATTACTTAATTTAATACTAAAAGTAAAATATGATATTTAAACTTGAGTTTTAAGTTCGACAACAATAAAATACTTCAAGATTTTCTTTAATTAGTTATAATAAATTTTTGAATTTTCTTTCCAGTCTGATTAAAATTCAAGTTACAAATGATGAAATATTGCACCGATACTTTCTTAAATTTCTCTATGAAAAAATAATACAAAAATTTTAAATATTAAATAAACTTTATTAACATCTCGAAACAAATCCAATCGTAATAAATTTAAGACAAAATATTGATTACAAATTTCCATATGATTAAAATTATTTGCTCATCACAAAAAAATGTTAATTTAATAACTTTCTAAAAATTTGTTACTATAATATTCGCACAAAACAACATATTTTTAAAAATAGTATATACATTTGAATTGTTTCAGTGGAATGACTATTACATTTGAAACTATAGAAAAACAAAGTAAAGAGTAAAACAAACGTAAAGTTAAAACAATTACATCCTTAAAGTGCAAATATTTATCGATGATCTAATTATATAATTACTATTGCTTTAAAAACAGACAAAATATATTGCTTTGAGACTAAACTCGTAAATAAATTAAATAATATACAAAATCAGAGAGGAATCTCATTGATAAGTCTTTTGTCTAAATGCTGCAGCAATTTCCTCAATAGTTTTTCCTTTTGTTTCTGGAACTTTTTTATATGTATATAACCAAAAGATAGCCAAAAGTACTGAGAATATGACGAACACATAACCACCAAGAACTTCCTAAAATAAGAAGATTGTATTGCAAATATATAAAAGTTAAATTTTATTAAAAAACCTGTAAAGGCAAAAACGTAAGACCAACTATGAAATTTGCTGTCCAATTAACAGATACAGCAATACTTGTGGCAATACCACGCGCTCCTGCGCCAAATAACTCTGCAACTAAAAACCATGGTATAGAGCCTGGACCTGATGCGAACATAATTATGAAGAAATAAACAGCTAAAATGCTAACATAACTCAAAAACTTGAAGCTATCTTTTAAAGCTAAACAGAATGTGAGTATAGTAGTGGTGCAAAACATTCCTGCCAAACCAAATAACAAGAGAGTTCGTCTTCCAGATTTTTCCACCAAAACTAGTGACACCAAAGTCATCAACACGTTTATAGATGTCATACCCATAGTGGCATACAGCGGTCCTTCACCGGTTAATCCAGCCTTTTCAAAGATATTTGTCGAGAAAAATATAACTGCATTTATGCCCGAAAATTGTTGACTTAACATAACCACGAGTGCTATAAATAACGGTTGCCTTAGAGTCGTATTGTGCCAAATCTCGTGAAGTGTCACTTTTGGTACTAATTTCAAAGACTCATATTCAGCTCTCATTTCGTCCATTTCGTCGTGAACTTCAATAGTGCCACGAAGCCATGATAGTGCTTAAATATATACGCGCTATTATCTTAAAAATTTAATGGTGAATGATTGTAAAAATTAAAATAACAACCTCTCTGCGCAGATACATCTCTTCCCTGACCTATCAGTATATGCTTTGGAGACTCTGGACAAAACGGCAATGTAATCAGCATAAATATTGATGGTATTATTATGGCAGCTGTTAAAACAATTTATAATTCATTAAAAGCTTTATAACTTTTATTTGGTATACTGAAACTAATGTGTTAAATATTAAAATCAGATTCGCATCGACCAATCATTTTATAAAATTGTTCGATCAAAGCAATGGTAAAATACAAGAATAGAATGGTAGAATATTGCTTACCATAGAGAATAGGCCACCTTTCTTCTCCAAGAATTTGAGGCAATCCTAAAATATTTGAAACTAATATCGAGATTGTGATAATAAGTTGATAAATTGTTCCAATAGCACCACGAAGATGTACTGGTGATATTTCTGTCAAATACATGGGAGCTAATCCAGCATTCAGTCCTATTTATGAAATTTGCTAATAAGTGTAAACTTTTATAATTGAATATCAAGACAAACCTGCATTTAATCCGATAAAAAATCTTCCCATAATTAGCATTTCATAAGAGCGACACATTTTAGAAAATCCCATAAGTCCGGCAGCAATGAATACAAAAACATTATTCCCAAGTAAACCTACTTTACGACCAAACTTTTCGGCGACATAACCAGTCAATAGAGCGCCAATCATACCTCCGATGCAAAATATGGAAACCATTACGGAATAAATGAGATTAGCGGTGGTTTCATTACTAGCCCAATCTTCAGCTGTATAATTTGCGTGCATAAATCTTTCTGCGTGCGTTTCATTGATAAAAGCTTTGACCACCTTTTCGGGCGCATTAACAACACCAGTATTATACCCGTGTTGAAACGAAGAACCCAATGCTGCCGCTGATATTGCAAACACTAAATTACAAGTCAGTCCCTAAAAGATTAATACATTTTTAAATACTTGTAAGTATTTTAAAATATTTTGCTAGAATATTAAGATTTTATGTTATTATAGGTTTGGGTTTAAGTTAAATTAAAGATTATTTTTATCCTGTGCCTCAATTTTTAGCATTATTTTAGTTTCTCATAAAAGCAAATGAAATTATTTTTTAAAAATTTGAGTTGAAATATAGAAAGTGTTGTACATGTTAATAAATCCTAACTTTTAACAAATTATTGTTAACAATTGTTACCTCAAATTTTTTGATTGCCATTTACGAACTTATACCTAAAAGTGTTTAGTAATCAAAACAACTATTTGAATATAATAAAATGGCAATGATTAATTTGAATGCATTTATAAATCATATATTGATTAGTCATAGCATAACTGCAAGTAAGCAAAAACCTCACAGAACTAAACTGACTTTACAACCTAAACAGCTTTAAATGTCAGTGCACTGTATTTCATAGTTTTGTAGAATAAGCTTTTAGTAATCATAATATACATGAAAAAGAGTTCAAAAAACGTGATAGGCGTTACAGAGACGGCATGAAATGTAGAGAAACCGAAACAAATTCGTTACATATAAGTAACAATTCCTTTGCCAGTTTCCCATTGTATTTTAACGTGTCAAGTGGACGACTATCACTGCCTTTGATATTCTGGTATGTGAATAAAAAAGCAAACAGGAGCGATCATCACGCATGAGTTTATGTAAAATACTAAAAAGTATGGTAAAGAAGGAGTACTTTATATCGCATAAATTACGAGCTTATTTATTAAATAATCGTTGAAAATTTTAACTTTATCCATTGGAAGATTTTAAGTAATTTATTAAATCTAGAAATTGTTGAGTTTTGTAAGTTTAAACTCTAACTAAGCATTGCTTTATTTCAGTTTATAGAATGGCTCTAAGACTTGTTTTGAGGCTAGAATCAGATTTAAAAAGTAATTTTATCAAAATTCTTGGTGGATTTATATTAGGTCCAACTAGCTCTTCATATCGAACGAAAGATTTAATGGTTTGCAGATCGCACAAGGACTCTAAAAATTAATTTGATCAATTATAAATATTAATGCCCTCTGCGAAAGTGTTTAAAGCAAATATCCATAGGATATAAAAAAATTGAATACCATGGTAACAATGTTTTTGCTTATATAAATAAAGTGATGCCCACTTTAACCGGCTTTTAACCTAACGAGAGAGAGAAGATGAGTAATGAAAGCTAAGTAAAAAAATTTATTTGATAAAAGACGCATTCACTATGAAAGCCTTTATCCTACCTTTGCATTTCCTGAAAAATTATTATTTATTTTTATTCCGGATTTCCTTTTTCATAATTTTTTATTCTCAAATAACCTAACTCTTATAATAAAAAAGCAAATAAAATTGTTGACAAAGTTTAATGTTATTAATAAATACTAAATACTCCTGCCCTCAGTGCGATATCGTTTTTGTCTGCTGAAAAATTAATTATTCTAATTAAAAAAATATGTTATAAAATTGTTAGCAAAATTATTAAGTTAATGTCGAATCTTAATAATAAAATTGAATAAAACAATGAATAAATCAAATAATAAAACAATAATGAACTTTCGAGTTCTATCTTAATTATAAGTCCATAAGACCTTAAAATAATCATCTAATTCATTGACTATGTTGGTGCAGGTGAAGTCAATAACACAATTTCACTTTTAAAATTAAATGCTAACTAGAAAATAATGTTAATAAAATAAGAATGGAAAAGTTCTTAAATTATAAGGTAACATTTATACAATACACAAATACTAAATTTTGCATTCAAATAGTTGTGTATCTAACTTCTAAGTTATTAATATAATTGCATTGCTTAATAATTAAATAATGCAATTAGCTTTGAAGACAAATGTAACGTATAGTCAACTTTTCCAACTTTGAAATATAAGATAAGTTTTATAATTAGATTTTAAAATAATATAACAAAAAATTTGTTAATAATTATTATTATAAAATAGCATTTTCTGTATTTAAAATTGCATTCAACCTAATTTAATATAAATTTAATTCTAATTTATTCTTTTAAAAGCCACGTTAAGTTACATTAAATTTTAATTAAAAAATTCACTGATAATAGAATTAAATGAAATTTCCAAAACAAAAAGTATTTAGTGTACCAGTATATGCATATTAATGATACCGGTATGAGAGATAAAACTACGCAATAATTGGAATTGAGGATATAAACTAGTAGTAAAACAAACATCAAACATTTCCTTTAATTTTTTCATTCAAATTTTCATTACATTTTATTGTTTTGCAATTTATAAAATAAGCGTAGTGTTCAATTGATATATGCTCAACAATTTTATAAATGAGTTAATTTAAACAATTTTAATTCTTGCAATCTCTGAATCGAAGACGATTTATTCTAATACTATATAATTCTAATCTTATAATTACAAAATCTAAATTTTTTTTATAATTCTACTGATAAATAAATAGTGGTTTCGATACATTAAATATAAGTGATAAATTTGAAAGTAACTTACACCATATTCTTCTCTTCTTCGACCTAAATTCATGGGAAGAGTTGAAATATCAGTTGCAGATGAGGCAACAGAATCGCCAGGCGATGGACTTTTGTCTCTATCCCTGTCTGGCACATTCAGATATGCCATTTCAGACAATCTTAAATCATCCATTTTTATTATTTAACTCTCAAGCAAATCTTAAATTATTTTATTTTAAGTATTTTATAAATTTAATTTTCAAAGCGAGACTTTTTAATAATAACGCAGGAAATTTGAATACTGAATCATAATAATTGAATGATTTATGACATACATCAAACACTAATGACACTATATTACTATAAACATACGTCGTTAGATCATAATATTGATTTGGAATGGTTTATTAAAATAATAAATTGCGGAGTTATGAAGCAAAACTTAGAAATGATAGTAACAATTAATATAATATAACGCAATAATGTTTTTGAGTTGCGGCGCAATTAATGATCAAATATAGTCTGAAGTTATTGTAATAACGCTCGAGTGTTGATCATATCATGTTTTAAACGTTAAACAATAAATGTAAACATTTAAGAAACATAAGCATGTTTTGTAAAGTTCTGGTGCAATGTCGACCCAATGACTTTTGAAATGTAAGGATGGATCAATAAAACGCTTGCGCTATTCGTAATGACGATTCAGACACACCATAACCGCACCTTCAAGACATTTCCTTCACTAACGGGTAAACCATTCTTTATTTGCTTTATTTTCTCGACTCATATGATGCAAGTTTGCATCACTAAAAATAGAAGCTTCAAAATATTTGGCAAACACTACAAAAGATAACACGATAATCATAACAGAATAAACGCGTTTACAGAATATCTAAATGGACTTAAAATAACACACTAAACGCGATCGAAAAACAATTTGTCTAACATTTCTATTATAATACATTTCTGTATTTTTTTACAGTCAAATATATTTTTAATTGACATTTTCAAATAATTTACAAACTTTGGCACAACAGGAAATAAGTTAACATTTGGTGGTTACTTGATTAAGAATTTTTAAAATTCAAAATAGATAAAAATGCTTCTCTATATCTAAAAGCATTTCAATATTTCACCAAAACTGGACCTCAAACCTCAACATCTGCATAAATTAAAGTTTTCCGCTCCGATAATTAATTGTTAGCTTAATAAGTTTTAAAGAAAATTTAAATAAAGTTCTAAATAGATTATTTTATATTTAACTTTTTTAATTATAAGGAATATTTAATATTTGATGTTATAATGTTTTCGGCGGGTTTCAAATATTTTTTTAATTAAAATATGACTTATACTAACATATATGATTTAATCAAAAATACGGACTTAATTTATAGTTTATAATTAAATGCATATCAATTTAACTTCTTCTAGAAGTAAGCACTATTCTAAAAAATTATTTTATGAATAACACTACTTTCCAAATTTTTGTTTTTAATTTTAAGTATGATTTACTTTATATTAAAGTTTTGTCAAAATCATTTTTATTGTACAAAATTGTAAATTCTAGTCGCCCAACGAGTGGTCGAGCGTCGCACAGAAAATATGGAAAATCTACAATTTGAAAGATTCCAATTTAATTCCGAAATTTTAAGTCACAATCCATATAACTTTAGTTTGTGTAACTATGATATGACTTCGATATTTACAATACTGTAACTACAATTATTCTAAAACAGAAGTGATATCAAACTTTAATGTGTGCGAAATAGTCTTAATCATATCAAACGTAATTGAATTCGAAATGATATACTTGGCAACACTTGAAATATAATTGCTTTTACTTGCAGTAGAAATTCTATGCACTAATTTCAATTCTATTAATTCTTCGAATTGCGACAGCAATTTATTTGTAGAGCTTGTTATTAATGGTTGATCGTCACAATCGTCACCATTAATGTGCATAATTGAAGAATAAATATGCAACATTCGCTCAAATGTGAAAGCTTTTGGACCAATCAATTCATTAGTTTTGTTTACTGATTTTCTATTTGTGTTTTTTCTTTTTTCCTGATATTTGACAAATAATTTTTTGTCACTTTTAACAGAATTATATGACGCTAAATACGCAGATATTAACAAATATTTCACGCAATACGGCAATTCATAAACGCATTCGACTCTCGTTTCCACTTTTAAAGATAGTTTTTCGATCACTTGTTCAAGAATAGGCTTAAATCGTTTAAATAATTTTGCTTTATTTTTGCTGTCTTCGGAATCGATTTGTTCGATATATTTATGATAGTTATTTAAACAAAAGTAAAGAATTTCGGTGAAGTTTCTTGTATACGGAGTCAAAGATGACAGCATTATGTTTAAATAACTAAATTTAAAAATACAAAAAATTAGTTTCTAACATTTTTTGTTACTATTGATTTAAATTGTTAAGTTTATATTAATATTATAAAGTTTGTGTTAATATTATAAATTAAATTCATAGCATTTGCTACTTTTTTATTTAATAGTTTGGGAGCATATAAATGCTAAATAAGTTTGAAATACCTAAAATTAAAACATTTGAGCTGCACTTATAAACGCTATTTTTTTCTATTTTAATGCAAATTGCAATAAATGCTATTTTCCTTAAAATTAGAAAATTTCCGTTAAATTGCGATGAGTTTTCGGAATGTCAGAAAATTAAAAGTTTTATTCCTTAAAACGGCCAATATTTTTTCATTAAATTTCATTAAAAAATTTTATTAATAAATACTAAAGTTCTGTGTGTGTCGTAAAAATAATTTAAAAGGAAGAAAAAATTCAAAAATAAGGATATTTTTACAATTATTTTTAAAAATTAATGCTATTTTTATAAATGCTACTTTTTTGAGACTCTAATTATAAATAAAAGTTCTTCGTTTATCGCAATTAAAAAATATTGCATTAAAGTTAATAGTTCTCCGAAAATACTCTTGAAATGAAAGGAAATCGCAAGATTTAGATCATACAAGATATCTTTGGGATTGACTCTTGACTGTCTGGAGTATATTACGCAATACAAGCGACTAATAAATGCGATCAAAGAAGAGCGCAAACGTCTGGCGCTCTCGTGCGCATTAAACACAGTGTGTAACCGAATGGAATTGTCTTCTTTGATGAAAATTATTAGTCACTAATATTGCGCTATTTATACTACAGACAGTCAGGAGTCTATCACAAAGATATACACAGTATTGTATGATTTAGATAGTGTAAGGAAAATGGAAACCATTCGATATGATTGTAAATGTTGAAAATTTAAGCGTGATTAAGATAAGTGGCAACTCGTTCCCTATTTTAAGCCATTTTCCACTCCTAAACAATCAATTCGTTTTCTCACTACTATACTGATAGCACTTAATAATTAGAGAATGTTTAGTTACTGAAAAACAAGAGTAATTTGGCACTTGTTATTCATCACATCTTATATTTTTTTCAAAATTAAAATTAATAATAATGGTTATTATTTTAAATATAAATAGAAATAAATCTCATGTTAATCTCGCCTCAAATCTAACAACAGCTGCCAATAAATGTCTATTTGCGATATAAGACAAATATGTATAAAAAAGTGACATTTAGAGTGACATTAAAATATACCACACTTTCGTTATAGAACTCTCTCTTACTCTGAATATAATTGTTTTTGTTGATCATTAGTAAAATAGTTCATTAAAATAGTACTCATTTGTTGTTTGTTATAATTAGGAAAATGAATGTGAATGTAAGGATAGATGTTTGACGCGTTTCTGTACAAACAATCCAACGGTTTGTTTGATACGAACAAACTGGTCAACAAATAATTATCGCTACTTTCTTCATCAATTAATGACTTGAAATTCGCAAATATAGGTATCAAATCGTGATTTGAATCGAGTAATTGCTCGCAATTATCAAACACTAAAACACATTTATTATTATTTGATTCATTTCTAAATGCGGTCATTATTTGCTTGAAATGGTTGATAAAATCGGTTAAACCGTTGCATCGATAATACTCTGATTGCGATTCAGCATTCAATTCGGCATTTAATTGCGATAAAATGAGTTCAAATAACATTTTTTGGTTGAATATTTCGTTACAATTAATCCAAACGTGACATAATTGAAATGTATTGACAAAACATTTAACTATCGAACTCTTAGCCGTTCCTCTGTAGCCATCGATTATTATTAATGGACAAAATTGGTTTAAATGCTGGTCTAATTGGTTGATCTGTGTTTGACGACACGGATATAAACCATTTATTTGCTCAATTAAATCACTCATCATAATAGTAATTCACAATAACACTATTCTAACACACTGTACAAATGATCGCTATTTCGCTATTATTATAATTCAAAAAAGAGCACATTTACGGTCACTGTTTACTTGCAGCTCACAGTAAATTGTGTTCCTACGTATAATACTGTATAAGCTTCTATTATATTCACGTTCAAATAATTTTTTGATTAAACATACGAATTCAAATTTGAAATGATATATGATACTTATTTTTTTTATACTTTTTTGTTTATTAAATAAAAAAAAGATAAATCCATTAAAATATTTATATAGTTAAACTTTTAAACCGAATCCAAAAATAAGTGTAACATCATAGTTAAACAGACTCCAAACCTCTAGGGTGGGGTCAACTAGATTCTCAAAATTTTAGGTGGGGGTCAAATCTCACCGGATTTAAGCGACAATTTTTTCCTAATTTTTGAAATTCTCGATTTTTCGTTAGGGGGGTCAGATTTTCCTGATTTTCTTGGGGGTCAACCCTGGGCAAGCACACCCTCTGTGTAACTATGGTGTAACATTGAAAAAACACAAACAAATGTTTTTGAAACTTGTTCACCAAATCCTGCCGATTTAGTACCTGATATTGAAGTTTTTACAAATTGTTGAAAAATTAGCATAAATATTAGTTAATTTATTTTGGTAAATATTTCTTGTCAATATGAATATTTTTTAAGCTATTCGAGTTTAATTTTAAACTTTATTGTGATTTTTGTGTAGTTAATTGACAGTTCAACAAACATATTTATTTGACGAAGGCTTTAGAGAATGTTTAAAAGTTAAGACTTCCAATAGTAAGCCATTGAGCGGTATGGCTATGGCTAAGTGGCCTATGCGTGCGTTTATATGTAAGAGACTTTGAAGCATCTAAATAGTTAAATAACATTACTGGTTTAAATATAAAGTAACTAAACATAGTGTGATCAAAATTCTGGGCATATCACCTGTTATCCCCAAACTCTCAACTTTTATTTCCAAATACAAACATTAAAATGTTTATAAGTCTTTTCATAAATTATAAATTTTTTCGGTTTTATAATATTAGGAGGAGTTCTTAAAAATTGCAATCATTAGAAAAAATCGTTTTTTAAAAAATTTTTAAAGCTAGACTATCTTATAGTCTATATAAGTAAACTGCATTGAGACTAAAGATGATTCGGGTAGTAATTCGAAGAACCGATAAAGAACCGTAACTTTGAGTTCTTGACCCGACCCGAACCAAAGAACTGTGGACAAACCGAACCGAACTGATATTAAACCCGAAAACCGAGAGCAAAAGTTTTTTAAACAAATAAAACCCGAGACAACCCTATAACAAAAAATTTTTCTCATAATTTTTTATGTAAATTAATTTTAAATATTTTCCAAATAAAATGTATGTTTTTTACTAATTCTTTAATTGATATTTAATTTTATACAACATTATTTAATGTATCATTACTAAGGTCTTGAAAATTGTTAGAAAAAATGGTGCAAAATCGTTAATTAATAGTTAGAAAAATAGCACCGAAATCGTTTGAAAAATCGTTAGAAA